>JAOZGT010000001.1:7371241-7670642 GCA_035578325.1 Coelinius sp. EB29 | reverse complement strand
CATCCAGTGTTCAGCCAGGGCAGACTATTCTAAGTGACCGTATTTGGAGCACCGCTGGTGTTCCTTGATCCGTGTACTGATCTTCCTCCCGGTTTCTCCAATGTACACTTTTCCGCATGAGCAAGGGATCTCGTACACTCCTGGTGTGCTCAAGACTGGTCTTGGATCCTTCGCGCTCGGCAGCATCTGTCCGATCTTCATTGGTGGTTGGAAGATCGTTCGGATGTTATGCTTACCGAGTACTCTGCTTATGCGTTCTGTTGTGCCTCTCAGATAAGGGAGAAGGGCCACTTCAGGTCTTTCCTGGTTTTCCTCAGGATCAGTCTCCTCTTGGAGAGATGAGAGTTTGCTCTGTAGTTTTTGTTTGACCTTTCGAATTTGTTGGATGTTATACCCATTCTTGGTCAGAGCTGTCTCAAGATGTTCAACTTCACTGTCAACGTTGGAGGATTGGGAGATTGTGAGTGCTCTATACATTAGAGAGCTAATAACAGAGTTTTTCTGGGAGGGATGGTGATGGGAGGTTGCATTGAGATACCTATCTGTGTGGGTTGGATTGCGATATACTTGATGGCCCAGAGTGCCATCCTGGTTGCGCCGAACCAGAACATCCAGAAAAGGAAGACACCTGTCCTGCTCAACTTCCATGGTAAACTTGATGCTCGTGTGATGATCATTCAAGAATTCCAGGAATTGGGTTAGACCAGTTCTTCCATGTGGCCAGATGACAAAGGTATCGTCTACATATCTGAACCACACAGTGGGTTTTTGAACTGCTGACTTCAATACTTCGTTCTCAAAGTGTTCCATGAATATATTTGCAATAATCGGAGAGATGGGAGAACCCATTGCTGCTCCTGATTTTTGCTCATAGAATTCTCCTTCAAACTGAAAGTATGTCGAAGTCAGGCAGTGCTCAATCAAGGGAAAGAGTTGAGGAGAGATGTTTTTGGATTCGACCAGCTGATCAATTAAAAACATGTGATTGGCTGACCCCCCCCCCTTCCCCTTCCCCTACCACCACAAGGGAAGGCATATAAGGACTACCCCTAGACATCGGAGCTCAGAATCGGAGCTCATAGCCCTGAAGATGCAGACTTCAATGTTTGCGAAACGTCGGCAAAATGCTGAAACCCAACGCGGCATCCATCCGGAAGCCAATCGAGCCACTAATTATGGCCGCAAAAGCCTCAAAACTAAAAAAAATAATATTTAATTCTGGAATTTTCTTTTTTATTTGTGAAAATGATTCAGAGACCGGAGATGTGACGAGGGGGAGTTTTCATGTTGATGGGTCAATGGGTGGATATCAGGCCTACTGAACCAGGTGGAAAAAACCAAAAAAAAAACAAAAAAAAATAATATTTAATTCTGGAATTTTCTGTTTGGTTTTTGAAAATGATTCAGAGACCGGAGATGTGACGAGGGGGAGTTTTCATGTTGATGGGTTGATGGGTGGATATCAGGCCTACTGAACCAGGTGGAAAAAACCAAAAAAAAAACAAAAAAAAATAATATTTAATTCTGGAATTTTCTTTTTTATTTGTGAAAATGATTCAGAGACCGGAGATGTGACGAGGGGGAGTTTTCATGTTGATGGGTTGATGGGTGGATATCTGGCCTACTGAACCAGGTGAAAAAAACCAAAAAAAAACAGAAAAAATAATATTTAATTCTGGAATATTCTTTTTGGTTTTTGAAAATGATTCAGTGATCGGAGATGTGACGAGGGGGAGTTTTCATGTTGATGGGTTGATGGGTGGATATCAGGCCGACTGAACCAGGTAGAAAAAACCAAAAAAAAAACAAAAAAAAACTAGTGGTGCGTTGTTGGTCGCTCGCAAGCTCGCTCCCATGGGTGAGTGCGTTACAATTTGGTGTGACCCTTTTAGCGGGTCGCAACAATAACTTCCCGGTATCTTCCTCACTATTGTTTAGAAGAAAAAAAAAACAAAAAAAAATTTTTTTTTTTCATTTTATGTTTTCCTGGAAAAACTGGAGAACGACTGGAACAATTTTTTCCAAAATCTTTTCGGCTCTAAGTTGGATGAAGACGCTTCGATTGCGTCATTGATGACCTTGATCGCATCATCCGTTTAAGAGATATCGTTGACGAAAATTTTTGGTCACACCCGTACAAACCCACACACACACACACACACACACACACACACACACACACACACACACACACACACACACACACACACACACACACACACACACACACACACACACACACACACACACACACACACACACATACATCATCTTGAAAATTATCAGGGAGTGTTGTGGAGACCTTGAAACGTGGAGATATGTTGAAAATTCGATTTTCGATTTTCGGGGTGATTACAATAACTTCCCTAACCCGGGAAGTTAATAATATTTAATTCTGGAATATTCTGTTTGATTTTTGAAAATGATTCAGTGATCGGAGATGTGACGAGGGGGAGTTTTCATGTTGATGGGTCAATGGGTGGATATCAGGCCTACTGAACCAGGTGGAAAAAATAAAAAAAAAACAAAAAAAAATAATATTTAATTCTGGAATATTCTTTTTGGTTTTTGAAAATGATTCAGTGATCGGAGATGTGACGAGGGGGAGTTTTCATGTTGATGGGTCAATGGGTGGATATCAGGCCTACTGAACCAGGTGAAAAAACCAAAAAAAAAAATAAAAAAAAATAATATTCAATTTTGGAATTGTCTTTTTGGTTTTTGAAAATGATTCAGGGACCGGAGATGTGACGAGGGGGAGTCTTCATGTTGATGGGTCGATAGGTAGGTGAAAAAAACTAAAAAAAAAAAAAACAAACCAAAAAATCAAATATTTTGTAATTACCGTATGGATTTTTAGAAATAATTCGCGGCGTGAGGGGGTGAGAAGGCGTACTTTCATTGGTTGATACGAACTTGATAGATAGCACCAGTGAAAAAAAAAATTATTCAGTTTTGAATTTCTGTTTTTGAAAAATCATTCCCAGCATTAGGGGGCGAAAAAAGGGGTGGGGGGGCTATGGTTGGTATGTGCCGATAATCAGTCCTAAAAAACCCAAAAAATTGAAGAAAAAAAAAAATCATAAAAAGTAGTACGAATGAAAAAAAACATGACAAGTCAGACATATTTTTTTAAAAAATCAAAAAAAAAGTTGTCCGATCCCAAAACCGAAGAGGAACTTTATACTTCAAATATCATCCCCTTTCATCACCCCAAAGGAAGCAGAGTAGGTGTGGGACACCCTGTATACAAGTCAGAGACGGCGAGGTAACTATGATGGATTCTATGTTTTTGGGGTCGCCGATCACGAATTCATCGGTTACTTTTTGAAAAAATTTGCGGTTCAATTGTTATTAACAATTTTAATTGTTTATGAGGCTTTATCTCAAGAACTACGGTGAATACGTGCAAAAATCCAAATTAAAAAATGTTGCTACAGTTATCTAAAACAATTTTGATCTCTTACATAATTTCGATAAATCTATTGTTTTAAGAGATATAAGCGATTGAACAGTTGCGCGCCTGAGGCTATCTTGTCCGGGCATAAGCGGTGCACTCGTCGGCGGCTCCCATATACGCACTCTCAGGAACGCAACTGTTCAATCGCGCATATCTTTGTAAATAATGGATTTATCAAAATTTTATAAGAGACCAAAATTGTTTCAAATAACTGCAGCAATATTTTTTACTTTGGATTTTTGTACGTATCTACTTTATAAACAATTAAAATTGTTAATAACAATTGTAACGTGACATTTTCGGATGGGGGTTGGAAAATGAGAGTTACCTTCGCCCTCTTCCTCCCAATCGAGTTTTACCCTAAAATTTAAGTATTGGGCGCCAGATCATTTTTCACCGGAACGATCAAACCGGATAAAATTTGCAAATTCACTAAATCGCTAGACTCAAACTAATGTGAAAATCCAAAAAAAAAGGTCACTCGATTGGAAAGGAAAGGTCACGGTTGCCGGTGTCGCTCAGGAGGCTGGGTTATGGAGAGAGGGGTGGATTTCAGGTGGAAACGAGGTGTCGGGCTTGAAACGAAAGAAAATAAAACTATCCAAAATAATGTTTACATGTTCCACTATTGAAAACTTAAGACAATACACTTCGAAATTATTTCTCACATTTGTAACCCATAACGGGAATCAACCGGTACCAAATCCGGAAATTTCAAAAATAATAAAAATAATGAAAATAATAATTCCTCAGAGGCTATAGAAAATAATCATACTAATTATTTAATCGGATTCGTAAACCCGCAAGGCCGTTGTATTCAACGGAGCTGAAACAACGCTAAATAATTTACTTCAAAAATTTTAATTCCCGGGGAGATCGGAATTCCGAATTAAAATAAAATAAATCCGAGATTCTGAGAATCAACGGAGACGGAGTCCCAATAAGGGAACGGGAGAACGAGAGAGAGAGAAGAGAAGAGAAATATGCCACTCGTCATACGCAATGATAGTGGAGAAAAATAACTCGGAATAATTAATTCAAATGTACTAAAATCGCGAAAACTCGCAAACCACTCGGCCGATTGTGTCCACTCGGATATTGCCGTGATCCTTAGGATCCACGGATACCACCTATGCATTTTCAGGCATAAAGATTAAAAATTACCCCTCTAAACGAGGACATAAAACACGCGTAATTTTAAACGACTAACTGTGCCGCTCAGCGCGCAACACTTACCGCCGACGCTCGTTGGCGCGGGGGACGAGAGGGGGTGAGGCAACTCACCGTACTCGAGCCCACGCTGCACGGTGAACACCGACAGAGAGGGAAAATGGCCGACTGCGCGTCGGAAAGAGACGCCACGAGGTATTTCTCTTTTACCTCGGGATTTTTATAAAAAATAAAACCCTCAGGGGAACCCTATGATAGGGAAAACCACGAGAAAGAGTCTCGTGAAAAATCAACACCTCAACCCACACAAATACCTATTTATCTCCCGATATATCGGGGAAATATTGCGACGCACGTGGCTGAAGGCCAAGGTGGTCGACCCGTCGTGAGACGGAAAAGCCGGCGCCATTATTTTAATGGCGCGGATAACACTCAGAAAATAACCCAAAAACTCACCCTTTTCGCCTTCTTGGGCACCTTCTTCACCATTCTAGAGCTGGTGGACTCCTCTAATCACACTAAACTTAGTCCTCACACAGGGTGGGAGCACTTAAAAAGTTGACCTGTCTTGACCGGGTCAAGACGAAGACTGCCTCACTAGGTCAGTGTCGCGACACTGACCCGTTTGGAAAATGGAGGGGGCAGATCAGGATCGGTCCTGATCGGCGCGAGTGCGACACTCGGATAACTAATAACTTTTATTCTAGGGAGGTGGCGCCGTCGCACCTTGACCCGACCAATTCAATTCGAACTTGAATTGAGGGAAGACTCTAACTCTAATCATATTCCTCTAACGCCACAAACTAGATTCGGGGTTGCCACCCCGAGTCATAGGGACGGATGGAAGTCCCAAAGACCTAATACTTACTCTTGGTACCTCCCACGGATCGGTTCTCCGGGATAAATGGGATCGGATTGATAAATGAAACGTAAAAATTAATCTAAGAAAAATACTACTTCACCCAATGCAACCTGGCAATTCGGGGAGTACAAGGGTTGCACTTGTCTCCCTCGACCTTCCACCGAACCAAAAACTGACCCAATTAATCCCATTTTATCCAACTGAAGTGGAGCGCTGATATTGCAATCAGACTTGGTCGATTCCCCGTGTGATTAACAGAAGGGTACTTTCCGTAGACAAACCGGATGACTCTTATTTTGGCCCTTCTTCGCGGAGAGTCTACGGGCCCTCAAAAGTGAATAGCCCGGACAGGATTTTCCTGCCCTCGAGAAAGATAACCCCAAAAACAACTTCTAAACCACCAATTTGGGGAAACATGACCACACCGAAGCGGGAAAATAACCTTAAAATTAATTCTCTCTCTCTCTCTAAACCCGTGGACGGTGGATGTACTGGTTAGGAGGTTGCTGTTGATTAGGTGGTTGGGTTCTTTCAACGGACATCCCCACATGTCCGTTACACAATTGAACCGCTAATTTTTTCTAAAAGTAACCGATGAATTCGTGATCAGCGACCCCAAAAACATAAAATCCATCATAGATACCTCGCCGACTCTGACTTATATACAGGAGTGTCGTAGGCGTAAGGGCTATCAACCAATTGAATTATTTTTTTTTTCAAAATGTTCGTCTCGACATCTTCTACCTTAATTAAGTTTTCGAGATATGGCCATTTTTCTGCTTTTCAGAGAAAATCCTTGTAATCTCTCTAACTTGCACAAAAATGGAGGTATTAACTTGAAATTGGGCATGAAGGTGTCTCTTATGGATGCAATATTTCCTATTAAAAATCAGCTTAATCGGACAATCGGTTCCGGAGATATTCAACTTTGTATATCGATCTTTTTACTAATATCTCGACACCGACTCAACCGGTTTTCTTTTCTATCAGAATCTTCGTCTTGATGTCTTTTATATATCTAGTCTGAATCATTTACTTACCTAGTTCATACAAAGTTTTCGAGATATTGGATGAAACACATTTACAATAATGATACGCGAAAAGGATTGGAAGAACCATTCGTAAGCGCTCCATCAATTGATTGATGCGAAAAAAAACGCACACGTAAAATTAACAAACTTCACAACCGCAAATCTGCAGTTGCAAATCTCCAGCCGCATATCGCAGCCTACTTGTTTTGGTTCTTCGGGTGTCATTCTCTCACAGCCCAGATTATTCCGAAAAAGTCGGAATGAAATTATAAAATAAATATTATTTTTTTTTTTCGTTATTTTTTTCGTTTTTTGACTTGTCTAATGGACCACTCTCAAACAACTAAAAAAACTAATATTCATTTTGTAATTTCGTTTTGAGTTTTTCAAAAATAATCTGGGCTGCCAGAGAGTTTTCGTTTTTCGACTCGTTAGTTGTGTTAAGGAATGATGATATATGATCCTGTATGACCTCTAGATGATTCTCATATGACTTCCATATGATCTTCGAGTGTACTTCGAGTGTAACCTCCTTGAATGTACTTTTGGGAACTCTATTACGGTCACACGACCTCCATAAAGCACTCATGTGACCTCCTCATGACCCCCCTGTGACCTTCACATAAATATAACCTCCATATCGTCGTCGTAGAGTGAAAGGGGCGTATGTTCAAAATCGATATTTTTCGGCTTTTCAACGAATTTCTAATCGGAAATTTGTTTAAAAAAAAGTTCTAACAAACAGGCGTAACGACCAGTTTATAATAAGAAAGGGACGTATCTCCACACTCACGCCCCTTTCATTTTTTTCAAAAAATAACACTTACACCCCTTTCACATTATTTGTTATGTTCATCATAAAATGAAAGGGGCGTATCTCCACACTTACGCCCCTTTGAGTAAAGAAAAATAACACTTACGTCCCTTTCATTTTTTTCAAAAAATAACACTTACGCCCTTTTCACATTACATGTGATGCTTATCATAGGATGAAAGGGGCGTATGTGCTGGAGATACATTTAGATAGATACATATTACTGTAGGTCCCTTTGTGATTAACTTTGTGGAACTACGCCCATTTGTTACTACAAAAATTAATCAACTCAAATCATTCGTAAAAGGTAGTACATCCAATTCCGAGGATAAAAAAAAACATACGCCCCTTTGTTATTACAAAAAAGAAATTAATGAATTTTGGCACTCACGCCCCGTTCACTCTACGGCGACGATATAATAATGAATACTTCAATTGATATTGAAACATTTTAATTGTTTTTTTTTTTTATAGTTCATCTACATTATTTATTTAAATCATAATTCTTTATTTAAATCATAATTTTCTATCCAACATTTATGGCCATGAAATGTTTCATTTGGCCATGACCAACTCATGGCCATCTCATGGCCGGTGGCCATGAATCGAGATATGCGGTAGCGTATCGGCCAAGTACTTGTTTCATAACCTTACATAACAAGGCCGAGTGCTACCAAGTATCTATACACGACACAACTTCCCCTTCCACTACCTCCAATTCCTTTTTCGGGGCTTTTAAATAGATGTCACCACTTACAACGAAATTGCCCGAAAATTACTAACTTTTTATCTACGCTCGCGAAAAATCTGAAACTTTGCATACGGTTTTTAAAAAAATCAAAGAATGTGTCAAAAAATTTTGGGAATTTTGGCTGCATTTTTCAAACACCCTCTGACTGCACACTAACATCCTTAATTACTATCATTGATGGCGCACTCATTTTCAATCCGACTGAAAAAATTCCATCACTACAATCAACTACAAATGAATGTGCATGAAAATCCGATGTCATTACAAAAATGAAAAAGCGATTATTCCTAGAAGTACGGTGTTTAATAGGTCAGAAAATTTTTTAAAAAATTATGGACACTCAAAATATAAATGTAGCAGTGATCGGATGAATATTTCATTATTTCCTCAGTTTTTCGCATGAAAGCATTGGTTTTTTAACGTCTTTATGACGATTAATTAATATCAAAAGGGTAAATTATGAATACAAAAGTCTTGAAAAGCTTGTCTCGAGTCAATCTAATATATTCCTTCACCGAGGCACAATGTAGAATAAGCATTATGAATTATTGACATCGTTATCTAGAGTTTATTCTAATCTTGAAGAAAAAACGAAAACGAAGTTTTCTTTTAAAAAAACGCCAAGTAACCATTTTTACGCGTATTTGATTATCTTCTGGGCATTTGAAAAAAAAAAACAAATGGACTAAAAAGCGCCAAGTCAGATATACTTACGAGAAAAAAATTAGTAGAGGCAGGACCAAGGGACTTGGCGCGGTTTTTTTCTATTGTCAAAATCACTGCTGAGCATCATTCGATCAATTCAATTTTAGCAGTACTTACTGAGAGCCTCGTCGTCTTCATCTTGTCAACCGCGCCAAGTACCTTGGTCCTGCCTCTACTAATTTTTTTCTCGTAAGTATATCTGACTTGGCGCTTTTTAGTCCATTTGTTTTTTTTTTTCAAATGCCCAGAAGATAATCAAATACGCGTAAAAATGGTTACTTGGCGTTTTTTTAAAAGAAAACTTCGTTTTCGTTTTTTCTTCAAGATTTCAGTAGTTTTTTCAAAATGAGTCCATAAAGAGAATCCTTTCTTCCGTACTGCTCTTCGGCAAAGCGCGAATTATTACGGAAAAATGTTGCCTGGGCCGTCGTTATGAGGTTAGAAGATTTTTTACTCATGGGGAGTTGGTGGGCCGCGCTGGAGAGGAAAATATTTTTTTTTTGTCTCATACGATTTTTGTGAATTTTCGAGAAGTCTGCGTTGTTTATTTTTGTATTTCCGTATAAATACTCATCGGAAAAATGAATCAATAGATTATGAGTTTTTGCAATCGTTTTATCATTTTAATCCTTTTAATTGAAAAAAATTATCCTAAAATTGTAATTTCGTATTCATTATTTTGCGATTATTTCGAGAACTAGTGGTTTTACATGAAAATGTTAACAGACCTTTTTTGTTTAGATTTCATTCTCTACAAAAAAGGTCTTTTGAGATTTTTCTTTAAATTCAATTTTTGCTGAGATATTTGTTAAATAATAAATGAAAAACCCAACAAAAAATTTATAAAATAAATTCATCTTTATTACAATGACAAAAATACAAAATACAAAATTGAAAAATAATTAGTCATCACTCATCTTCACTCCTCTCTCCCCTACAATCCTCGAAACTCTTAGAAAATATCAATTTATCTCCTAAAAATCCATAAACCTATCAATAATCCATTTATCATCATCGAATCAAATTAAAACTGATTAACTAAACTACTGCTTATCAATGACCCTATCAATATGTCCCTTCAACATCTGCAGTTGCCTGAGAGCCTCAGCATCCAACTGAGGAATATTAGAGGAAACCCCTCTCGAGTGTGAATTTGATCTTCTATCACTCGATGCACTCGATTTTTGGACTCTCCCAGTTGTTCTGGATGATGATTTTGAATTTCTGGGCTTTTGGGTCATTGATGTGACCTTGTCAGCCCTTGAGACCCTCTCCTGACCAATCCCACTTTCTGTAACATATCCATCGTCCACAGAAGCTGCTGTGTGTCTCTTCAGAGATTTTGAATTCTTGATCCTCCAGGAATCTTGATAGAACTCCAAGTGTCAATTTATAAGCCTCTGGGGGAATTTTAGAGAGTTACTCATTTGGTTTGAAAAACTTTTGAACATCATGTCGAAGTCTGAGTCCATTTTACGAAGACGAGCTTTTGCTTGACGTTGATTGAAAGTCTTTTATCAGCATGTCACTCTCCTCATGGGTGGAGAGGGATGAGTTGCGTTTACGAGGCTGCTTGTACGGGGCGTGATGATGGTGTTGGTGGTGGTGATGATAGAGATGTTGATGAGGTTCTGAAAGATTTTCAAAGCAGTTAGATGGGTTCCTTCAGTTTGGGGGGAGATTATCTGGAGAAGAAGGGGGTTTAGGGGGATATAAAAAAGGACCTTGTTTGAAATGAAGCTTAATTTTTGCCGTAGATGTGGGTGGTGTAATAGGTGTTTCTTATAAATTAAGTGAATTGAGAAACTCCAAATTCTTTAAAACTGTTTCTGATTTATTCTGTGGTTTGCACCACTCGTTCACTTGAAATATTACACTTATTTACAGTTGATGCGTTCAAAATGACTCGAAATAATAATAATTGAAAGAAAAGTTAATAGTGGACTGTATTAAAGTTGAATTGCACTGAATTACTCAAAAGAAACTATTTCTCGGAAAATAACTGATCTAATGACCTTGACTGACTAAACTAATAATTAATAGACTTCAAATATAATTAAACTGAATTTAAGTAGCTGATTTTCTTTAGACTGATGAACAGTAGAGATTCTCTGAGTTAATTGATCTAGACTTTATAAATCGATACTATTGCTATTACTCTGACTGGTTCAAATGCTAATAGAATACTTCTTGCTCTCACGATAGCTAGAGAACGACTAATAATGTATCTTAACGCTTCAATAGCTGATTGACGACTATACTTATTCCTTCAAAGGTTGAATAACGACTCTTATCGGGGGGGTTGAGCGTCTTCTAGATGTTCTGACCGTTGACCCGAGGGGTCTCGAATTTACCCGAGGATTTTCGATGATTTATTCAATTTTATTCTCTCAAAATTCCCTTAAATTTATCTACGTTTCAAACAGACCTTTTTTGTAGAAAATTTTGTAGGCTACAAAAAAGGTCTTCTAAGATTTTCGGATTAAGTCACTCGATTAGGAGATAAATTGATAATTAAGTGAGAGTAATTTAGGAATTGGTCCTGTTGGAATTCTCTCTGATTAATTATTGAATTATCTGGGAAACGTGAGGTTCTAAGAGAATTTATCAAAAGACATTTTTTGTGGGAAATTTTGTCAGCATTAAAAAAGGTCTTTTGATATTTTCTCCTAAAATGAATAATTTCAGAGTTAAATGCATTATTGAGGAAGATTTCACGGTTGAGGTTAATTATTTTATGATTTTAATCAGTAATTCGTGATTTTTGAGTGGATTTACCTTCGAGTCGGTGTGAGAATGTGTCAATAGCTGGCGTTTGGTGTCATCCTTCAAGCATTCGACATTTTTGAGGCCCAGATATCTTTTTTATCCAATTAGTTAATTGTTTAAATACAGTCGAAGATTATTTGACGAGTGTTTACATCTTTGTTTCGAATAACCAATTATTCCTGAACAATTAAAATAAACCACTAATTAATTATTTTCTCTCTTTCATTTTCGTCACTTTTGTAACGATTATCTGAGAAACTGAGGATTTTAAAAGAAAATATCAAGAGACCTTTTTTGTAGGAAATTTTGTAGGCTACAAAAAAGGTATTTTGAGATTTTTGGATTAAGTCACTCGTTTAGGAGATAAATTGAGATAATTAAGTGAGAGTAATTTAGGAATTGATCCTTTTGGAGTTCTCTCTGATTAATTATTGAATTATCTGAGAAACGTGAGGTTCTAAGAGAATTTATCAAAAGACATTTTTTGTGAGAAATTTTGTCAGCCTCAAAAAAGGTCTTTTGATATTTTCTCCTAAAATGAATAATTTCAGAATTAAATACATTATTGAAGAAGATTTCACGGTTGAGATTAATTATTTTATGATTTGGATTAGCAATTAGTGATTTTTGAGTGGATTTACCTTCGAGTCGGCGTGAGAATGTGTCAATGGCTGGCGTTTGGTATCATCCTTCAAGCATTCGACCTCTTTGAGGGCCAGATATTTTTTTTATCCAATTATTTAATAAATATAGTCGAGGATTATTCGATTGATGGCCAGATATCTTCTTTATCCAATTATTTAATTGTTTAAATACACTCGAGGATTATTCAACGAGTGTTTACCTGTTTATTTTAAATAATAGCAAATTATTCCTGAACAATCATTAAAATAAACCACTAATTAATGATTTTCTCTCTTAATTTTCGTCACTTTTGTAACGATTATTTGATAAACTGAGGATTTTAAGAGAAAATGTCAAGAGACCTTTTTTGTAGGAAATTTCATAATCTACAGGAAAGGTCTCTTGAAATTTTCGCTTCAGATGATCCATTACAGAGATAATTCGATTATTAATACAGTAGTTACCTTTTTGGATGGTATTTCAGCCTGTGAATGGCACGTAGAAATTCCAGTGATCCAGTGATTTGTAAATCAATTCCTCTGGCTTACGTGTATCAATTCAAAGCACATATCCATCCTCTTAACCCATAGCAACTTCATGGGAATTTACTGAATTCTAGGCAACTGCTGTTGTATTATAACACTCACCGTTTGATTGACAAATTGACAAGTAAATTACAACAACAAGGGAAAATAACCTCAATATCACTCGCCACTCAGCGCATGCGCAGCGCTGTATTTTCAACGCAAACATTTTTGGCTAATTCCACGCCACTACCAACTTGCAAACTTGATTCTGAGACGAAATAATCTCAATTGATTATTTTCGAGAAATCCGCGTTGTTTATTTTTGTATCTCCGTAAATACTCATCGGAAAAATATGATAAATATATTAATCGCAAGACGATAGGCGATTTATATAATGAAAGTGACGTTAGTTTCCGCGTAATCAGTGCCATTCTCATTTTATGGAGATATTAATATACGGAGGTAGTGGAGGGGGTAGTTGTCTCGTGTACAATCGTCACATAAAGTTCGTAAACAGAATGCATTGAAACTGACTACATTTCCTTTACGAACTTTATGCGACGATTGTATAGATACGCGGTAGCTGTCGGCCACTTTTATTTGAGTCGAGTCGAGTTGAGTCGAGCGGGAAATTTAAAAAATGGTTACTTGGCCGATACGCTACCGCGTATCTCGATTTTTAAATATTTTGAAACAGCTCAATAATATTTTAACGAGATAAAATACTATTCTTCACTCGTGACGCGTTGATCATTCTTGTTGTATGTTTTTTGAATGTACAACAGCTTTATTTCCCTTTTTGAGGGATTTTTTTCTTCCCCTGTGTGCTTCCCATGATGAATTATTACTAGTTACAATCGCTAATAGACCTTTCATACACAAATTTTTATGAGATACAACCAAGAATTGAGTGACAATTCATCATGCAATCGGCCGGGGATCGGACCTGGATCTTTCCGCATGTAAATTGAGCGTCCATCCCACTACGCCAGGCCATTGGTTCCATTTTCAATGTGTTATGAAAAGTTTTAGAACAGAGCACTGTGAGAAAATTGTCGATAAGAAAGATAACAATCAGTCCCACAGAAAATTTGTGAGAATCGTTTGGTCTGTCGATTGAGGACGCCATCTTTCTCATCAGTTCCCTTTGTTTTTGATACTGAGTGCATCAATGAGGTAAGTGTCTCTAGAATGATGTGAATAATGTCTAGTAAATTAAGGAAGAAAATTTATCTCGTGGGATATGAGGAAAAACAAATTGTAGGCAGTAAATTACCTACAAACAAAGAAGTGCTAAGTTTATATGTCTATAAATATGGAACACAAAAATTATCGAAGGGAGATAGTCTTCGTGAAAGCGTCAAAGAAGTGGAAGAAATATGGAAAAAAGCAAATGTGTTAACACGAAGAAATGAACATATCCACTTATAAAAAAAGCGTATAACGTTTTTTGTCACCTTTTTTAGGCCGCGTAGCTTAGCTAACACATATATATACATGTCTATGTATATATATGAAGTATATAATATATACCACTAGGGGGCTCCGCCCCCTGCTCGCTGATGCGCTCGTCAACCCCAGGGGGGGCTTCGCCCCCCCGCTCGCTTCGCTCGCTCCCCCCCTTAGATGCGACGTTTACATACACACACACACACACACACACATAATGCCACGACTATTGAAAAAAATGACACATAATTGAAAAAAGTACCTCAAATAATTCGATAAAAATGGATTCATTAAAATGTAGGACCGAATTATTTTGATCGCTTTATAATACTTAATTAATTTTCTTTATCAAAAAAACATGGTCTCTTGGGCCGACCATGGGCCCCCGATCATGAGCCCCCGACCTTGAACCGACCTTGGACCGACCTTGGATCGACATTGGGGGCGTCTTATATTAAAGCACTGAAACACTGAAGCGTTAGCTGAATTAGAATTTTATTATATAGAGAGATATATATGTATATATATATATAATATAATATATCATATTATTATTATATATAATATAATATATATAATATCGATATTGAAAAAAAAATTCAAACAGAATTAGAATTTCGAGAAAAAAATCGATATATATGATACGTGATATATATTTATCTAATGTTTATTTTGAGGCCATTTTCGCCCATGTATAGTATTGCTTGGACACATCTGGTTGTTTTGAGGACACGAGAATATTTGTTTGATTGAATACTACGGGGACGTATAGAATCTACGCGAATATTCAATTTTTACTATATGCTCATTATGGGGACGTGGTGTTATAGGTGTAAAGTATATTAAAAGTACTGCTCAAAAGTATGTTGATAACTAATCAAGTTGGGTTGGAAACTCTAAGTTGGGTTATTGAAACGCTTGCATGTACCAAATGGAAAAGATCTGATGATACGGAAAAGTTTGATGACATTGATTCAGACATTTGAGGGTCAAATTTTCGCGATGTGAATCTGTATTCGACACTGTCATCATTATTGTTAGAGAGGAGAGGAATCTCCATAAGTGCGTACCGTGGATGTACCAGTTACCCGACGCTCAAGGATTCGGTACCAGTTTCCGGACACTTGAGCATTTGGCCGTCTTCTTTCCATTTGATAGTACTCACATCATAAATTCCTTTTACTACATGACCTTCAGGACTCAAAACAAGTGTTTGATTAATTAATTATTCCCTTAATATCGAAATAAGTGCCACGTATTGACTCGATGTCCGGAAACCGGTACCCGTCCGGTAACTGGTGCACCCACGGTAAACACTGATAATTTTTTTACATTATTAGCACTGTTGGGCAACAAGAATAACTCCAATGAGTTAGCACTATAGTGGAGAATTGATGGGGTTATGCCATTGATAGAAACTGACATTGTGGAAAATTGCGAAATTCAGACGAATTTCACCTCGATCCAATGAACATATACTATTTTTAAAAAAGAAAAGGTATTCAGTAGATGAAGAATCATTCGAATTTGATCAACCTGTGTCATCTATTGATGATTTCCGGTTCATTTTTTTGGGTAATCTGGAAGATTCTATTGAGTGGATATTATGATGAGATGTGAATTTTAGCTTATGTGCATTATGAGGATATATAAGACATACAGGGCATTTAGATTCTACCATTCAGTGATTATCATGACACGAGACTACGATCCTAATGTATACTATGAGGTCTTGCCCGGAAAAACAATCATTTGAACTAATTAAGATAGTAATTCATATCAATACGATTTCCATAATGACGAATTGTCTCGGCATTACACGACAGGACAATTTCCCCTATCAACCATAATTTGAAACTTTTCCTCAACTCGATATCGATACATTTATTTGAAGATAGAAATTTTTAGATCTTTTTTCTGCTTCAATCAAATTTTTCAACTGACAGAAGACAAGGGTAAGAAGGGTAATCAGCAGATGAAGAATCATACGAATTTGATCACACTGTGTCATTACGATTCCTCAGTTTGAGACGATGCCCGAATTTCGTATTTCCTAAATCTGAATTTGATAGTTCGTTGAAAAAGCAAGAGAGGAGAATTTTTTCCGATTTTCTGAAACGTCCTGTGAGGTGTCGCAGAATGTCGTAAGTTTCTTATGGCAATATGCACGTGAAAGAGGTGATAGAGTTTATAAAAATCATTATTTCGAAAAATTGCTCACATGCTCATTCGCAATTATTCCAAAACTCTTCCCAGAGAAACAAAGAATGAAAATATTATTTTTCTGAATTTTTA
Source organism: Coelinius sp. EB29 (assembly GCA_035578325.1). NCBI lineage: Eukaryota > Metazoa > Arthropoda > Insecta > Hymenoptera > Braconidae > Coelinius > Coelinius sp. EB29. The sequence goes on along the minus strand of JAOZGT010000001.1, from coordinate 7,654,184 downwards.
AATCCATTAATAATTGAATAAAAAAGTACGAATTATGTTGAATATCGAGGTTTTCGAAGAGGCCTTAAGACGGTTCAAAATTGACCAATTCCTTTAGAATTTCCATACATGATTCTTCAACTATCGGTTTATCCTCTTGCAAAAGATGAAGGATTTTACTTCATTCTAGATCAACGAAAAATGCAAAAGAAAATTTTCCAATTTCGAGGCAGCGTCAGGTGCTTGGATAATTCGGTGCGCCTATGAGGCCCATATACTGAAATTGAGAAGGGTTGCCGACTGGCCGGACCTTTTCTCGAACGGGTCTAGTATTTTATTGCCCCCCGTAAATCACAGTATACCTTTTAATTTTTAATATAATTTTTTTGCCATTTTTCGTAATTTCAACAATAAGTTTACATATTCAGATTCCTCATTTTATAGCGATTCCAACCAAACTTGATTGATTGAAATAGCTCAATTAGAACCAAAGTTGATCTATCGGGATTTTCGGAGAATATTAACGAGAATGAATAATACAATTTATACCATGTAAATCAGAATTTAATAAAGTTTTCATAAAATTTTGAAATCGATTAACTAATAATAGAGTTAATAGAGGTAGTCATATGAGTCCACATATGTAATAGTGGTAAATTACAGCTTATTAACCTTACAAAAAGACGAAAATATTGAGTTTATGCTTTTCTTTTTTTTCTATCTAGGCCTAAATTTCAGGGTCAAATCTTACGGATACATATCGTCGGTCTAAAATGAAAAAGGCGTAAGTGCCATTATTTTTTGGTTTTTTTTTTTTTTTTAACTAAAGGGACGTATGTTTTTTTTTCTTTGAAATTGGAGTTTTCTACCTCCGTAGGAAATTTTTTCGTCAACTTCGTTTTAAAATGCCAAATGGGCGTAAGTCCAATTAATAAACACTACAAGGGCGTATGTCCAGTACATACGCCCCTTTAATTTTATCCTTGCTGGTAATATTCTAATTAATGTGGAGAAAAATTAATAATAAAGGGGCGTAACTCGAGCACTTACGCCCCTTTCATGTTAATTTAAAAAAATACATCATCTGAAGTCCCAATATATAACACTAAAGGGGCGTAAGTGCGTTTTATTGATTAAAATGAAAGAGGCGTAAGTGTGGAGATACGTCCCTGTTCCATTAAAAACTGGTAATTACGCCTGTTAATCAGAGATATTTTTTTGAAAGGTTTTTGTTCTGAAATTGGATAAAAAACATAAAAATCATCATTTTGGGAGATACGCCCCTTTCACTTTGGAAACGCTGTTTTGTGGCACTTACGCCCCTTTAATTTTAGACCGACGATTATTTATAAAATTCATGCAAAAATAAAAAATTAGAAATTATAATACAAATGGCTTGATGACGAATGAGTGCATCATTTTTAACAGCAATTTTCTATGAACTATTCCCCGCTTGGGGATAATATAATAATAATAGATTGATGGGGAAAATCTAAAAAATATAATAATAGTAAAAGTCAAAGAAAGTTGAGTTTCCACATAAACTTCTCATTATTACATTATTGAATTTTTTTTTGACGAATGTCAGTTGAAATCAGCTAAACCAGATTCGCTGATTCATTATTCAAAAATTTTTCTACTGAGGCTGCCATGCTTTCCTTTCTGCATTCCGATGATATTTCTCGCATTTTTTTGACAATTGACATAGCATGTTGTTTGCTGGTCTCATTTTTCGTGAGTAAATCATTGTATTCACTCATGAGAGCCACACTCCTTTCAGCTATGTCATTTGTCACATTCAGAGAACTGACAACTTTCAACGCTGCGCTGAAATCGTCTCGCTCGTTCCATGTGGTAGGATCACTATCCAGAAAACTTGAATCTATCTTCAGAATTTTGAAAAATTTCATAGTATTCTGAGTGACAAATGAATCTAGACTCAAATCATTGATCATTTCCTGATCTTTGATTCCTCTTTTTCTTATCTCCCTACCATCATTGAGAGGAGAACGAGATTTGATCGACTGACACATCTTTCTCTTAACATCAGTACTTACGTTGACATCAAAAAAAGCAAAAGCAATCAATTCCTCCGATAAATACCAAAGATGGTTGCTAAATTTATCGAATACTGCGTTTTGAATCTTTGATGAAATACAGCCACCAATACCCTCATCTGTTGATAACTCTCTCAGCAATTTCCAATCATTGTTTGGGGCTGCGACAGGATTCGAACACATGAACCAAGCTCTTTGATATAGGAGAACTATAAAAATGCACACATCTCGTAGGCCAGATGTTTCGTAGGCTGAAAGAGTGAATTGTTTACGAAACAAGAAGATCTTGAACGAATAAATCGCTTTCGACATCCATCTAGCATGATGCATAGGTCCAAGAGCTCGGAAACGATTACCTCTCGCCAGATTCCCTCCAAGGAACATTACGATTAATTCCAAAAACTCTCTGTAGTCGTTGCGGATGTTTTGCTTCTGTAGATTGAAAAAAATAAATATTATTCTATGTGATGTTACTAAATCTTAGTGTAATGAAAAAAGAAAAAGATAAGTGAATTAGTTTCATGTGAGTCATTTGTTAGCACTGACCTTTAATTGTCCTTCAGCAAAGGCAAGGGCATCTACTGCATAACGATGCAGCGACTCTTTGACGATATCATCATGCACTCCGGGTGTAAATTTTTCTGTTTCAATGTCTTTCCAGCTTCCTTGAAAGCGTTTGAAAATGGAAACTTCAGGCCCTGACGTACTTCCCATTGATGATTCGAATGCAATTTTCAGGAGAAGTTCAAAAATGTGATGACGGCATGCCAAATAGAGAAGTTCTCTGCCGAGTAATTTTTCGAGCAGAAAACAGGCCCCAGTTTTGCTCCCTGTATTACTCGCCGTGGTATCAAATACCATGGCGCATATATCCTCAATGACATCCCATTTTTTCAAGCAATCATAAATTGCTTCTGCCTGCGATTGTCCGCTGTTTTTTTCAAGTCTGGGAATGCCAAGCAATTGATTCCAGTCGTGACCTGACACTAGAACTGGAAGTCGATCAATTTTCTTAAATTTATCTTCAGGCGCTGACATTTGTTTCCCATCCCAGTGAACTGCTATGGGCGGGGACGCTTTCTGTTTGAAATTATCTTTTATTTGATCAGCCATTGACTCGCGTTGTTTTTCTCGGTTGCGACGAAGAGTTTCTGGACTTAAATGGACATCATCTAAAGATATACCGAGTATCATTAGGATCGCTGCTAACACCCGTGCACCCATACGATTGCTCACTTTGGCTCTATACAAAACCGCAGTGAGATTTGGGGTCAAGATTCTGAGTTTTTTAGGTTTTGCCGGTCGGGATCTAACTTCATAAACGCTGTCCTCGTCTTCATAATCACTGTCTTCGATCTGCTTGACTAGTTCTTCGATATCTTCGTCGTCATCATAAACATAATTGGCGTAATTTGCAGTAACTCCAGTCGGTTCAACTAGAATATCAAATAAAAAGGCAAAAATGAACTAGAGGTTGTTGGAAGCAATTAGAGGATTTGATAATGACTTAAATATAAGCAGATAGGATAGTAATAATCTCATACGCATTTTCTATTCCTTGATAATTGAGACGTTATGAGAACTTCTCACATGGGTTAAATAAGAGAAAAGATTCAAAGCAAAAATCATTTTGCTGGTTTCGCCCAAAGAATACGATTTTGTCTGACATCGCCAGAGAAATGGGTGATGAATAATTTGAAATTGAAATAATATCCATCTCAACTGAAGTTGGTATATGTTGGGTATAATATTTTGAAATATTTTTTTCCAAAAAACCACGTCCATAACGTGGTACGAACATTTGCACAGAGTGAAGAACATGACATCGCACTTTCACGCAGGTGCGAGTGCGACGATGTTATGCAGCTCTGCGCGTGCGAGTGAGACAGTCTTATGCAAGCCGCTACATGTATCTACTCGATCCTCCAAGAATATTATACATCCTCCTGACTAACCGTGATGAACTTACTGAACGGATCATTCTTTGACAAATATGTAAGACAATTGTTTTTTTGTATTTGATGTGATTCTTTATAGGCGGAAATGTGATCATCAGTCGCACTTCATTTTTCCTATGTCTTTTCATTTCAATTTCATCTCATCTATCGCCAATTCGTCTAATTCATCCAATGCATCAAAAATTTCACTATCATAAAACTATACGTAATTGCACAATAACTTTCGTCTAACACATTTGTAAAGAATATTTGTTAACGCGTGAAAAAAGATCATCTTCACAGAAAAAAAGAGAAAATTTATTCATAATAAATAACGAGGCGGGGTTGATCCAAAATCACCGAGGAATTTAAGTGTTTTGGAACGGAAAAACTTGAAATCCTATTGTTAAATTTTCTAAAAAGTGTTTGACCTCGAGAACGAGTAAGGGTAAGGGTTTTGTATATAGACTGGAGAAATTGCACTGTTTTTCCTGTTTAAAACCTATTACAGGGAAATTCAACAATTTCATTATATCATCATACCTTGTTTCACTTCCTCGATTTTTTCATCTTCACCTTGTGCGCTGCAGACCACCCATGTTCCTGTGTCGATGATTCTATCCAAACGACCATTCCGTCCCTTCTCTCGATGTAGATCTAATAAAGTCTTCACTGATTTATTCTTCTCATTCGTCATGGTATCTACTTGTTTTTGATGGGCAATATCAAATAAATCTTCAAGCTTACATCGAAATTCAATTTCCCATTTTGTGGCAGTTGGATATGCGACCTTCCGCGAACTACTATACTTGAAGATATCTCTGTACTGATTCACTAGTTTTTCCAGTTTATCAATAGCATTGCACTCTTTCACCATTGGAATACCAGCGTATTCCCAAAACACAGCACACTTCCGTATAGCAAGCGTTGCAGCTTTTCGTTTCGTCAGGTTTGGCACAACATATCTTTTATAGTAAAAGTAACATTGAAGGACTTGTTTGTTGGAAGGCAATTGATTGCCACAAATTTCCGGACATGCATTACCGATTAATGCAATGTCAGTGATCTGTCGTGTTACCGGCATATTGACCCGTGTTTTTCGAAAACATATTAACGTAGTGATTGCTTTGATGTCGACTCGTTCAAAGTCTGTCGTTAACTGATTTCCACTGTAGGCGAAAGCAGTGTTAAGAGCTATTTCATGACATCAAAGACATACTACGTGACCTCCCGCCCCTCAGAAAAATACGAGGAACAAGCAGGAAATTTGCATCATTTGATCATAAATTACACTAAGGCTGGGCATTAGGTCTGTTCAGGTCATCTCGTCGATGAGGCGCCCAAGTAAAGGACATGCAGTCATTACCTTGCCATTACGATGAAAATTTTCTTCAAATTTTCTATGCATCGCGTTGTGGAACCGTCTTAAGTGATTATCATAAAAGTTCTCCTTAGAAATATACTCAAGACAAAATGTTTTGCTCGACCTTACGTATTATATGGGGATTTCTGTGTTTATTGGAAGGTCCTGGGGATATCTTTTCAGGAATGCTAATTACATTGCAATGGTTTACAACAGCTTAATACCTAATAACACAATATCGTGAAAACGGTTAAACATAGCGGAAGTTTCGAACAAAACATTGCTTTTCAAAGAAACACATATTTTGTCTTATTTAAAAGATTATTTTATCTTATTTAAAAGATATCATAATAAATTATAAAGAGACGGAAATGTATTAAGCACGAATATGAATTTTACAGAAAAGATCGAAATGCCAGAAGGAAATATCTTTCGTACAAGAGAGGGGAAAAATTAGTCAATTGAATGGGCGAAGACATAGTCCAGTGGGGAGGATTTAAAATCCAGTTTGTTATCGACACATCTTTAAAAGGGTCCCATTTCGATGATTATTATTGTTTAAATACTCAGAGAATCATTTATATGACAAGTCCAGTAAAGCAAAGGTGTGCTTTTTATTTATAAAGCAAATACCCCTTGAAGCGGTTACTTTCGTTTAAGATTTCTCCGGAATTATTGGGCAATTTTCGAGACATGCAGTGTAAAAAAAACTGCATAATTTGAAGACATATAAAATGGCGTTTGATTTTTGTTCCTGCGAATTATAGTTTTTGAGTTACAGTCATTATTTTGCCAGTGCACGACGAAACGCACTTCGCGCTCTAAACAAATGGCTGTAAGTCAACCAAAAATTGATATTAAAATATCTATTCCTTCCCCCCAAAAAATATCCAAACCGCATGCTCCCAGATTTTTTACTGATTCTTCACATTGATTGTCATCAAGTGATTGATGAAAAATAATTATTTTTCGTAGCGGTCTTCAAAACTATCATTTTTTTAGCAACATAGCTTTTATTTCCATATATCGGTTCGAAAATTATTAAATTACCAACATTTGTTCAAGAAATCGACAATTTTCAGTATATTAGGACAATAAATGCATTAAATAAATCCCGACACTCTCGGTCTGCTCGCTGTAGGAGCGAGAGAGACAGCGCTATGGGAGTCTCTATGTAAGATAGAGACGCTCGATCTCTATGAACGTTGTCGCCATTCAAACATGGAACTAAAATGTTTGAATATCGAAATTCTGAATGATTATCATCAGGACTATTGAAAAACTTATTGACTTTGCATTTCATTCTTTTTATTTTTTATTTGCCCATTTTTTTCACTTCATTTTATGATCACAGATGCAAGTCTGCTCGTTTATCAGAAGAAATTCATTTCTTTTGTTGCACAATTCCATCAAATGTTGAAAAAAAAGGCTTATAGAAATCATAAATCATAGTTCACTATTATTATGTGCGATGAAGTTGCAAATGATGAAAGTGAAAAAATCGTTTTCCGATGCGATTTTTTTCGCGTACACCATCGTCACTCCATAAATCCGATTATTTCAGGAAATGAAAAATTCAAATTCATCAATTTTACTGAAAACAAAATACTTCTTCCTAGACCGTTTTGAACTGACTCCTTAGTCTCTCCTCTAGAACGTTTGACTCCTGAATCGACTCTCCAGCCTCTACTTTGGACCGTTTGACCTTTGAATTGACCTTTTAGCCTCCACTCTAGATCGTTTGACTCTCAAATGTACCTCCTGGCCTCCCCTCTAGACCATTTGATTCTTGAATCGATCTCCAAGCGCCCCCTCTAAACTGTTTGACTCTTAAATCAATCTTCAAGCCTTCCCTCTAGATCGTTCGACCTTTAAATCGACTTTCTAATCTCCCCTGTCTGTAGATCGTTAGACCAAGAGGGATGAGCCTGGGCAGAGAAATTTTCGATAATCTGTGAAACAATTTTGCCATCAGTAAAATCGCTGCATTTCAATTTTTCACGTTTTCAAATAATGGAATTCGCGGAATGAAGATTATTTCAACCAAAAAAAAACAATCGCATCGGAAAACGAATATTTCACTTGAAACTTCATCGCCCTTGATCCTAGTAAATCATGATTTTTGTAAATCTTTGTTTCAATCTTACATAATATTGTTCAACAATATAAATGCAATTTGTTAAGATAAATGACTCACCTGCATCCACGATTATAAAATAAAATGAGAAAAAAATTGAAATTAGAAAAAAAAATCAAAATACAAGGCCAATAGATTTTTCCATAGTCCTGATAATAATCATTCATGATTTTAATATTCAAACATTTTATTTGCATGTTTGAATAGCGACAACGCTCTGTTTTATGCAGGGACTTTCATAGCGCTGTCTCTCTTGCTCCTACTAGTCCAGTCGGTGAGAATTTAAAATCGAATTTGTTGGCCAATTTACTTTATAAATGTTGGATATTTCAATTTAATTTTTTTTCCCCCTTGAACAAGATTTAAAGCGCATACCCCCAGATTTTTTTCTAATTTTTTCCGTTGATTTTCATCAAGTTTTTGATGAAAAATAATTAATTTTCGGAGTAGTCTTCAAACAAAATTATTTTTATAACATAGTTTTTTTTTTATATACTGGTTCGAAAATTATTAAATTATTAACATTCGTTCGGAAAATCGGAAATTTTCACTATATTAGGACAATAAATGTATAAAATGAATTCATTCACTCTCGGTCAGTGCGCTGTAGGAGCGAGAGAGACAGCGCTATTAGAGTCCCTGCGTAAGACAAAGATGCTCGATCTTTTCGAGCGTCGTCGCCATTCAAACATACAAATAAAATGTTTAAACATTGAAATTATGGATTATTATCATTACGTCTATTGGGAAATCTATTGGTCTTGAATTTCAATCTTTCTTCATTTCATTGTACAATTACGGATGCAGAGGAGTCGTTTATCATAAGAAATAGCATTTCTATTGCTGTTAATTTCTTCAAAACATTGAAAAAAAAAATTACAAAAATAAGTTGGAGTGTCAATTCATGTGTTGAATGGAGTGCCCGTCGATGTCCCCAACGGCAATGTCCTCCAATTTTTTGACATCTGGAGCAACTTCAGATGTTTTTAGAACAAAAGAGGGATATTTATGAAAGATGATTCGAATTAATTGAGAACATATTTTTCGTTTTTTAATTCATTCTCTATTTTTTCTCTCTGTACCCCTAGAGATACAGAGAGAAAAAATAGATGATTCAGAAATTTCTGAGACAAACTCGGGAGTTTTTCTGTGTCGAAAATTTCTCTACAGACTTGAAATTTATCTATTTTTAATTTCCAAAAATTCACAATTTCCTCCCGAGACTCAGAAATAATTATAAAAATATCTAGAGACCAACTCGCAAATTTCTGTCCATCCTTAAATTACTCTCGAGACTTGAAATTCATTTTTTCAAAAATTAAAAAATAAATTGTCGCAACTTTCTCCCTAGATTTAGAAGTACTAGAGAGTTTTTATATGTCTGAAACTTCTCTCGAGACTTGAAAATTATTTTTAAAGGTAAAAAAATTTCCCAATTCTCTCCCCAGACTCAAAAATAATTTTGAAAATATCTAGACGAGTTCGACACTTGAAATTTATTTTTCAATAGTAAAAAGAATTGTTCTAGATTTCTCCCCAGATTTGAGAATTATTCGAGACTTTCTGTGTGTCTTGAATTTCTCTTGAAACTTGAAATTTGTTTTTTCAAAGTTAAAAAAACAACAATTGTCTAAACTTTCTCCCTAGATTTCGAAATGATTTTAAAAATATCTAGACAAGCTCGAGAGTTTCTGTGTATCTTGAATTTCTCTCGAAACTTGAAATTTATTCTTTAAAAGTAGAAAATATTGTTCGAACTTTCTCTCTAGACTAAAAATTTTAAAAATACCTAGACATACTTGAAAGCTTCTGCGTGTCTGAAACTATCTCGAGACTTGAAAATTATTTTTTAAAAGTGAAAAAAATGTCACAATTCCTTCCCGAGATTCAATAATAATTGTAAAAATATCCAGGCGAACTCGAGACTTGAAATTTACTTTTAAAAAATAATTACCAAGTCTCGACAGAAGTTTCAGACATTCAGGAGCTCTCGAGTATGTCTAGGTATTTTCAAAATGATTTCTCAGTTTTGGGAGTCATCTAAGCCATTTTTTTTTACTTTCAAAAAATAAATTTCAAGTCTCGAGAGAAATTCCAGATACACAGAAACTCTCGAGCTTGTCTAGATATTTTTCAAGTCATTTCTAAGTCTAGAGAGAAAGTTTAGACAATGGTTGTTTTTTTTACTTTGAAAAAACAAATTTCAAGTCTCGAAAGAAATTCAAGACACACAGAAAGTCTCGAATAATTCTCAAATCTGGAGAGAAATCTAGAACAATCCTTTTTACTATTGAAAAATAAATTTCAAGTCTCGAACTCGTCTAGATATTTTCAAAATTATTTTTGAGTCTGGGGAGAGAATTCGGAAATTTTTTTACCTTTAAAAATAATTTTTAAGTCTCGAGAGAAGTTTCAGACATATAAAAACTCTCTAGTACTTCTAAATCTAGGGAGAAAGTTGAGACAATTTATTTTTTAATTTTTGAAAAAATGAATTTCAAGTCTCGAGAGTAATTTAAGATGGACAGAAATTTGCGAGTTGGTCTCTAGATATTTTTATAATTATTTCTGAGTCTCGGGAGGAAATTGTGAATTTTTTGAAATTAAAAATAGATAAATTTCAAGTCTCTAGAGAAATTTTTGACACAAAAAAACTCCCGAGTTTGTCTCAGAAATTTCTGAATCATCTATTTTTTCTCTCTGTATCTCTAGGGGTACAGAGAGAAAAAATAGAGAATGAATTAAAAAACGAAAAATATGTTCTCAATTAATTCGAATCATCTCTCATAAATATCCCTCTTTTGTTCTAAAAACATCTCAAGTTGCTCCAGATGTCAAAAAATTGGAGGACATTGCCGTTGGGGACATCGACGGGCACTCCATTCAACACATGAATTGACACTCCAACTTATTTTTGTAATTTTTTCTTTCAATGTTTTGAAGAAATTAACAGCAATAGAAATGCTATTTCTTATGATAAACGACTCCTCTGCATCCGTAATCGTAAAATGAAATGAAGAAAGATTGAAATGCAAGACCAATAGATTTCCCAATAGACGTAATGATAATAATCCATAATTTCAATGTTTAAACATTTTATTTGTATGTTTGAATGGAGACGACGCTCGAAAAGATCGAGCATCTTTGTCTTACGCAGGGACTCTAATAGCACTATCTCTCTCGCTCCTACAGCGGACTGACCGAGAGTGATAGAATTCATTTTATACATTTATTATCTTAATATAGTGAAAATTTCAAATTTTCCGAACGAATGTTAATAATTCAATAATTTTCAAACCAGTATATAAAAAAAAAACTATGTTATTATAAAAATAATCTTGTTTGAAGACTACTCCGAAAATTAATTATTTTTCATCAAAAACTTGATGAAAATCAACGGAAAAAATTAGAAAAAAATCTGGGGATATGCGCTTTGAATCTAATTGTTCAAGGGGGGAAAAAAATTAAATTGAAATATCAATTTTTGATTGATTGACAGCCATTTCTCTATAGCGTGAAGCGCGCGGATCGTCGCGCGCTGACAAACAAATGACCGTAACTCAAAAACTGTTGTTCGTAAAGACAAAAATCAAACGCCATTTTATTTGTTATTGAATTACGCAACTTTTTCTCACTGTATGTCTCGATAACTTCTCAACAGTTTTCGAGATATTGTATAATGAAAATGACCGCTCCAAGGGGTACTTTGTTTAAATAAAAAGCATACCTTAGATTTACGGCACTTTTTATGTGGATGACTTTCTGAGTTTTTAAGAAAAAAATTATAAAAATCGGATACTATTAAAGATGGTTGTCGACAGCAAACTCGATTTTGAATTCTCAGCGACTGGACTGACAGACTTTTATTGCACTACCTGGAAAATGCCCACTGCACGGACCCAACGGCTTTGCTACCTGACAAACGACCATCATGAAACCGCTTGACTTTTCGCCAAGTATTACGACCCCAAACTGCCAGTAGGTCAAATATTTTTGTGAAACTTTGAATCGTTTGCGACACCTCACAGGACGTTTCAAAAAATCGGAAAAAATTTTCCTCTCTTGCTTTTTCAACGAACTATCAAATTCAGATTGAGGAAATACGAAATTCGGGCATCGTCTCAAACTGAGGAATCGTACTGTGTCATCTATTGATGATTTCCGGTCCATTTTTTTGGGTAGTCTGAAAGATTGTATTGAGTAGATATTATGGAGACATGTGAATTTTATCGCATGTGTATTATCTTATTATGATCTCATTGATGACCAGTTATGATGACCACTTTCATGAAGAGACAAACAAACATTACATACGCGATATAATTTTAGAGCCAATTCCTATTCTCTTCTGTATTTTCCATCTGGGTTTTCAAAGTGAATATGGGTTGAGAACCCCAGATAACAAAATCCTTAGTTATCTTTATTAACTAATATTTCAGTTATTCTTAACAGGTTTCTCGATCTTTCATGCAGAGGAAGAAATTATTTAATTATATCAGAAGGCATTCTGTATCAATGAATAAAGACGATGATATAATTATTCCATAATTTTATGAATTAAACTAATAAGTGCTTTCAAGAGAAAATCTCAAAAAACATTTTTTGTCGAAAATTTCAAAAAGATGACAAAAACGTCTTTTGACATTTTCCTGTTGTGAACTGATGTTGATAAGCCCCATACGGTGAGAGCTGAGGCGCGCTAGTTATTAAAAAGTTAAAGGAGCTGTATCAAGAGTGGGAGATGATAAAGAAGAATGAAACGAGGAAGAAATCCCCAAGTCAACAACGGAAAGAAGCAAATTTTATTTCTAAGATGAGTGAACTCTTCGACATTGCACCCCAAGGCGTTTTGGATAAACTCCCTGAGAATGAACGACAATTTTTGATCTCACAGCGTCTTCCGTTACATCGTGGCTTTGTTTCTTCATTAGAGCATGATGGAGCGGTAAATAATCTGGGCGGACAGCAAGAAACCCTTTCAGGTAAAATATTTCACTAGAACCGAATCAATTCATTCATCGTGAATGCAGGTACGTGCTTGCTAAATGAATCACTTATCTTGTAGGCTAAGCAGCGTTGAATGTGGTTAGTATTTAAATCGGGGATCGCTGAATATATGGAACTTTTCGGCGGCCGTTGTCAACTCTTTAAATTTGATCAATGAATGTAGAGGGGGGATTGATTCTTTTTTAGTAATCCGAGGGGTGTTCGAGAGTTGAAAAATCAAATTGGATAGATTAATAAGTTGACATTATTCCATCGATTCTTTTTAACTACCGCATCGAATCTTCTAATTTTTTGAAGTGAAACTTCTTTAGGCACGGTAGAGCGAGTCGACAATACAGCGTGAAAAGAAACGGAGGGAGGGTACTCGGGAGTGACGAAAAAGAAGGGAGGGCCGTAACGAAAAGTGGTGGGAGTGGAGCACACCAGCACGGCTCTAGTACTACTCCGCTTACGGTGCATAGTGAGAACACTCATAGCATACGTATTATATGCTATGAGAACACTGCACATTTCTCGCGTTGGAGGCGCCACCTCCTGAATAGGCAACCGCACGTTGAACCAGCATAAAGATTCGGGCTGTTTCAGCTGATCCGTGAATCGTCGTGAAATTGTAACCTACAATTCATGCACTGTTAGTTAATCTTTAATTAATGGGTTTTTAATCAATTATTGAAATGTGTTTGGTTCGTACAGATCAATTGGAGGATTAGTTTATTCGCAGAATAATCATGCTAAAAACGAGTAAAGAATGCAACAGAGCATGTCGTGACAAACATCGAATAATAATTTTTTAAAAACCGAAGACCGCAGCAGAGAATATCGTGAATATTTTTAAATCGCAAGGAAATCTAAACTGTCGAATGAAATCTAATTTATATTTATCATTAATACCACGAGTATTCTTCACTTATTGCCCTTCCTCTCGAATTTCAAGAAAAAGAATTATGCATAGATAGGATATCGAAATTTTCATACAACAATCATCTCTTGATATTTCAAGCCTAGAGAAGTTTCACTTCTGTCGCGCGTGGCCACCACGCACACATTTTTTGTTTTTCACTCAGTTCATACCGAATCGTTGAGTGATTCTCCAGAATCCATTGAGGAAACAAATCATTCCACAGATGAAACAGAGCAATCAAATGATTCGCAAGTTGAGCCAGATAGAAGAAGCAGCGAATTTGTTCAGGAATCAGGTGAGAATCATTTAGTTCAATTATACTCGTAGCTATAGTTATGACGGCATCGCCGTCAATTCCATTTGTCTCATCTTCATTCCTATCAATCTTCAAGTCTTTGATTAATTTCGATTGTAGAAATGGATGGATTAGTGGAGCGAATGAGCCCGATGTCAAGTGGATTGTCGAATGTTTTCAATTATACTCGTAGCTATAGTTATGACGGCATCGCCGTCAATTCCATTTGTCTCATCTTCATTCCTATCAATCTTCATGTCTTTGATTATTTTCGATTGTAGAAATGGATGGATTAGTGGAGCGAATGAGCCCGATGTCAAGTGGATTGTCGAATGTTTTCAATTATACTCGTAGCTATAGTTATGACGGCATCGCCGTAAATTCCATTTGTCTCATCTTCATTCCTATCAATCTTCATGTCTTTGATTATTTTTGATTGTAGAAATGGATGGATTAGTGGAGCGAATGAGCCCGATGTCAAGTGGATTGTCGAATGTTTTAGATGATTCCTACTTGATGGAGAGAACAAGCTCTAATTTAAACAATTACGAACCTCCTGAACCACCTCGCAAGAAATTGAAAGTCCTGAGTTCAGGGCTGTTGTCTGCACTCGATAGGACAGGAACAACCGATCAAAGTGCCGCATATATAATCTTTGAGACAGCTATCAGTTTGAAGCACGATTTGAATGACATCATTCTGAGTCCAAAAGTACAATCCACAGAGAAAGAGAAAAACATCGGAAGAAATTCACAAGGGATCTGAAGCAGCAACTTCAAGTGGCACCCATCTTGACACTCGGATTCGATGGAAAAATCCTTAAAGATTTGACAGGGAAGGCAAAGGTTGACAGAGTTCCTGTCGTCGTAGCCGGTATGAATACAAGCCATCTCCTTGGTGTTCCTAAAATTCCAAGTGGGACGGGCCTCAATCAGGCGATGGCCATTCTCGAGGTTTTAGGAGAATGGAAATTGACAGATCACATCAAAGCGGTATCCTTCGACACTACCGCCGTTAATACAGGTATATTATTCTTATGTTTTCCAACGTGAGAACAATAGATAATTTTTTTACAATTAATATTCCCACGGATCCATAACGGTACATGTGCTATTTTGGAGAAAAAACTAGGGCGAAAATTACTACAGTTGGCATGTCGACACCATATGTATGAACTGATCTTGAGATGTGTATTTGAACTTCTCTGGGGTAAAACATCCGGTCCTGGTATCCCAATTTTCAACAGATTGCAAGACACGTGGGGTAAAATTGATCAATCGAATTACAGAAAAGGAATGGATGATGATCTTGTTAGGGAAAACCTGGAGGGAGATGAAGTTGAAATCTCTAACTTCATATTACATCAACTACAAGTATGATTTCTAAAATATTCAAGTTATGTCAATGGAGGAGGAAATTTCTCCATTCGCAGTAATATTTTTTCCCACACGCCGTATTGGCGGAATGAGTTTCTGTTCTAGTCATGTCAATCTTTCATAGCAATGTGGAAATTTCATGTACGTTTACGAAACTATTGAATTTTATGAATATTGTTTACGATCAAGCAATATTTACCTCCTCTATTTCACTAGTGGAGTAGTGAAATGAGATATTTTTCAATTTCAGATCAGTATCAGTTGCTAGTGAATTTTTTCCCCATGAGGATCTTTCATGGTAAAAAAAAAAATTAGAGTTAGAGGAAAAGTTTCCATAAAAATTTTGCTATATGTAGTAGATTCAGAGTTATTCATAACAATTCGGTTAGAAATTAATCGGACGTATCGCATTTCACCACTCTTCTACGGATTTGTCATAGAAAAATTGAAAATTTTAGTTGATCGTGTTTCGTTTTGTTTTTTTTCAAGACAACCCAACCTCGAGCTGATTACCGGGAGTTCCTCGAGTTGGCCTACATTTTCCTAGGAAATGTCCCGCCCAAAGGGATAAAATTCAAACTTCCAGGCGCTATGCATCACGCACGATTCATGGCTAAAGCAATATATTCATTGAAAATGTTTCTATTTCGTGATCAGTTCACCCTCACAACAAAAGAGTTCACAGCTCTGCGACAGACGTGTATTTTTATTATAAAATTCTACATCAAGTCATGGTACACTGCTCCCCTCAGCAACAAAGCTCCAAACACAGATTTCCAATTACTCAAAGATTTAGTAGAATTTGATAAAATTAATAAGCCCGTAGCCCAAATAGCCCGAAAGAAACTTTCAAAACATTTGTGGTACATTTCTGAAGAACTCGTAGGTTTAGCCCTTTTTGATGAATCTGTCTCACTTAATGTCAAAGAGAGGATGGTGAAAGCCATGATCGATATGCCCAGCAAAGGACGTAATACTAGCAGACTTGAAATGAAAGAGAAAGAGGTAAAATCACTGATTGCTAGAGATCTCAGTCATTTCGCTTCAAGAAAATTTGTAGATTTGTTTACGCAGCTAGGATTATCAAGTGATTTTCTGAACATTCCCCCACAGGAATGGCCAGAGAGTAACAGTTTCAATAATGCGAGAACAGTAGTGAATGAATTGAAAGTTGTGAACGATATGGCTGAGCGTGGTGTTGCCTTGATGGAAGGGTTCAATAACCGTTTTACCACAAAAGAGGATCAGATGCAATTCGTGCTTCAAATTGTTCAAGATCATAGAAAGAAATTTCCGAAATATACGAAGGAATCACTGTTATCGTCAAGGATTAATTAGTGATAGACAAGTATCATGGCTAATTCACAATCATCTTTAACAATTCATGTGATTGTTGGCGTAATTTTTACATAGAAAACTTTTCAAGACTTTTCTATTCATAATTTACCCTTTTGATATTCATTAATCGTCATAAAGACGTTAAAAAACCAATGCTTTCATGCGAAAAACTGAGGAAATAATGAAATATTCATCCGATCACTGCTACATTTATATTTTGAGTGTCCATAATTTTTTAAAAAATTTTCTGACGCATTAAACACCGTATTTCTAGAAATAATCGATTTTTAATTTTTGTAATCACGTTTACCCCCCTTCATTTTCCAATTATCCCGGATTTTACTCCTCAAATTTATTCATCAATATACCTACCTGGTGTCTGCAAGTGCGTATGGTGATACGGCCATTTTTCCAGTCGCGCGGTTGTTTGAAATGAAATAAAAGTATTTTTCCCGTGTTAATCAAATGGGAAAACGTTTTTTACGATGAGCGACGGCTGTATTCATCGCTCGACCGCCATATTGGTGGAAATTGCTCATGTTGATATGTATTACAAACTGCGGGGGTGCGGAGTGAAAAAAAAAAATGTTATTAAAATCTGACAAGGTCTAATCAACATCGAACGCCTGATAATGGTTTTTTTCACGTGGAATCAAGATCTTACCCCCACTGAAAAATTATCATTGAAACGCCATGACCTTTACTTCCATGAAATCTCGTCGAAATTTGAGCAAAACTATTGATGATCAATCACCAATGAGTAATTAAAGAAACGAAAATTAAAAATATAAATGATGATAATCAAATAATTTATATTTTTTTTTTCTCGGTACTACAAACAACTACAAACGAATTCGACTAAGTATCTCATCGTTTTGAAGTCCTCAGCTCAAGTTGAGGCCCCTTAATATTATCAGAAACTAGATGGCACACTCATTTTTAATTCGACTGAAAAAATTCCATCACTACAATCACCTACAAACGATTGTGCATAAGAATCCGCTGTCATTTGAGCTGTCATTATAAATTGATTCCTAAGGCCCAGTACTAGAGGTCTCGGTTAGCCTAAAGTTCGATTTAGCTAACTTTGAGTCTCGAGTTAACTCGACAATAATTTTTAACGTCAAGTTAACTAACACCACCTCTGAGGTTAAACTCGAGTTAATTTTCGCGAGTCAAGTTAAATATGGCTCTCGCCAAGTTAAACCGGCATCCGGCAACAACATAACATCATTCGTTTTGAGGTTGGATTGCTTCGATTAATAAGTGTTTTGGTGATAAATATACATATGTTTGATCATTTAATTAACATACATTAATGTAATAAATCAATAAAGAAGAGAATAGATACGTTTGAGCAGTCATGCCACCAAAATTGAAGTAAGTGACAAATATGAAACAATTCCAGACTCATTCATATTAATGTTTTGGTTTTAGTGATAAAAAGTGAATTTTTACTTCATTTTTTGTTATCATAATCATGCCATGATCTGAGCAGTTGTCAATTTCTTTCAATTTATTGTTTTCTACTTTTCATTCAAGAACATTGATTCCAAAAGAGAAAAAAACACGAGCAGCGAATTTCAGCGAGACAGAGAAAGTAGAGTTGATAGCAATAATCCGAGCACATGTTCATGTAATTGAGAATAAAAAAACCGATGGTGCAAACAAACTACTGAAAGATAAAGCCTGGAGAGATATAACAAAAGAGTACAATCGACACTGTCTAGAAAGTGCGTATCGAGAGGAGAGTAATTTACGTTACTGCTGGGGAAATCTCAAGAATGCAGCTCGAATGTACTCAGCTGTTGAGAGTCAAGAAGCCCTAGCCACAGGTATAGTTTCAAATTATTGTAATAATAAGAACTACCGTAGTTTCTATGCCTATAATATACAATAATTATATCTAAACCGAATACGAGCTATCAATATTATTATTCTCTAGCACACAACAGTAGGGTTCAAGTCTTCATTCTCTTATAACACAATTTGTTCTTCTACGAATTTACCTTCGACACGTTCAACCATGAGACTAAACTTGATTGACAGAATTTCTGGATTTTCACTCATTGCATTTATCTCTCTATGTATCACATTCTCGCTACACACAACTCCAGAAACAATTTCACAATCGTTCATACTATCCCCAGTTGATCCTTCTCTCTGTACGTATTGTCGTTATCATCGTGCCCATATTATTAGCATGATCTCTGGTGTAATGATGGATAACTATCAGGAATCAGACAGAGAGCATATTTCTCCTCTATTCGATTCATAGTGTCTTTCTGTGAACTCTAGTTTTATGAAAGATGATACAACAATATGTCATTGCTATATTTTACTCGTTGCTTCTTCTGGACGCTCTCCAATCAGCTCATAAAATATTTCTTATGTTTGATGATTAAAGATACGATATGGCATCATGACTTATACAGATTTTTAGATCTTCTACGGTTGAAGAATTAGCAAACAAAACATTTTTCACTATTTTTTCGGGGTCAAATTCAATTCTATAGTAGAGTGGTTAATCGGGACCAGTCAATTCCATTTGAAGATGAGTTTTTGATGAATATATATAATGATTTGAGAGGGATAGAAGAATTTTTGGAAATACTGTTGGTCACAGTAGAGAACAGGGACCCCAAGATATGATTAATGGAAATTCGTAATTTTTCTGATTGAGACCGTCCCTGGATCATAATGGAGTGCTGATGTTTCAAGAAAAATAAGGTTCGAAGGTGTTATATATGAGGGAGTGAGTGTGTGTGTATGACACGGACAGGTAGACAGTCTAGGGTGATGCGCGCGCAGCAGATGGTGAGAATGGACTTTGGACGGTTGTGAGAACATGTGCACTGAGTGTTGAGTTGTAAAAATGCTCAAGAATACCAGAAATATCTCTAGCCCCATCCCAGTGAAATAATAAAGACTTACACCATCTAATAAAGGAAAGTGAATTTGAACATTAATTGTTAAAGTCAAAATTAAAGTTAAAAATAAAAACAGAACAAGTCGGTATTAACTCAACATCATAATTAATCGAGGTATTTACAATAACGTGTTAATTACGGGGAAAAGAAAAAAGGAGAAAAAATGAACGATGTCACTGAATTTTGAATTTTTTCATTTCATTAATTTTTTGCCCAAAGAAGGTGGGTGCAGGTTGTTGAAGTGCAAGAATTGGGTGATATCTTATGGAAAAAAGACGGGATAATAAAGAAATAAAGTAATTAACAACGAGAATCGATATATGATTTTTTCGTTATTTGGTGGTCAATGGCACTTAACATGCATTGGCCATCAAACATTTTTGAGACCAATACCTCCACTACGTCCCCGCCGTGGTCTTGGAAGCATGACTAAGTGTGGAGGGCGCGATTAATTAACAATTAATATCGATTGTCGTTAGGGGCCCCGGTACTCTACTGTGACCATACTGTTCTGCTACAGCAGAGTGAGAACTATAAAAAAGGTCTTTAGCATTAGAATGAACCCTCCTACTTGGGTGCCCGTGCTCTTCTAGTACGTAGTTTTGGTTTTAGTCCTGCCTACTGCCTCAGGCTTCTCAGGGGTCATGGGTGGTGAACCTACTTAGAACCAGCGTCAGTAAAACTGGTACCTCAGAGCACTGAAATTCTTCTGGGTCTTTCGAAGGCGACTGGGAGTGATAACTGTTCCAAGCCCCTCTTTCTATCTACGTTTGATCATCACAAATATTAATTTAACAGTAAATATTAGTTCTTCATTTACTGATAACAATTTCAGGTGGAGGCGTAAGTGATTTCGTCGAGAATGATGTGTTGGACGCTGTAAGATCCATTATGGGACATTGTGCAATTGAAGGGATACCAAATGCTTTTGATTCAGATGCACCACCAGATCATATTAGTTAGTAATCATAGAGATTATGCTTTCTTAATGTTAATACGCATCAATGGATATATCTCGCAATGTTCATTTTCAGGGTCAGGGAATATTGAATCATTTTTTCATGATCATGCTGACGAAGATAATAATCATGATTTGGTATTTAAGGTTTATAATCAACTCATTGGCATTCATTACTTTATTAATTTCGATTGCCAATGATGATTCAATGTTACAGCATCTACAAGAGTCCGGCCAGATTTTGAATTGGGATAAGCATACTCCTAAACATCTGAAGGCACCTCTGAGTAGCCCTCTAAGAGATAAAATTGCAAACGTTCTGAAACCTCGTGTCCAGGTAAAACAGCAGTTTAAAAAAGATCTAGACGAAATGGAATATGAGGATTATGCAACGTTGATTTCTGTGAGTCTAATCAGTGTTCCGCATTTATAATTCTTAGTCATAACTACGTTTGAGTTTTGAAGTCCTATGTTACACTTGTAATGTAATTTATACTATTTGAGACATGAATCTAAATTAACTGGAAAACTATTACAGAGTGAAGAGGAAGAAGAACTTGAACGTACTAAATATAAATTCTCTGAGAACTCTAAGAGGAAAGCAGATGAGTACAGGATACTGACTGATAAGAACAACGAGGGACGATCGATGAAAAAAATGAAAATGGAAATAGAATCAAGAGGACGAGCCTTGCTCAAGCTTCAGTCACATAAAATAGAGCAAATGGAATCCAAAAAATTGCAGGAGAAAGCCAAAGCCAGCATCATCCATAATTATCAACACTCATCAAAGAATATCAGATCAAAAGGAATTGGGCCATCTGACGGCATTTCTCTTCAAATCAAACCACAAGGTTTCGAATATGAAGAAGAGGAAAGCAGATTTGAAAGAAGTAATGATGAATGAAGTGTTGCGGATGTTACTGATGTAAAAAAAGACAGTGACGATGAGAATGTCTCGCCTAAGGATTGTATGAGCTTGAAACCTGTAAAACGCAACTCTGATGGAAATGAGCTGAGCAGAATTGACAAAACACAAATCGAGATGAAAAACGTGAATTTGGATAATGAAAAGAAGTCACTAGAAGTTCAACTTCTGCAAGCGAGGCTGCAGAAGACTCAGATGCAAATAGATTATCTCCCTCTTCAGAAAGAGATAGCTGAAGTTGATCTGGAGTTGAAGTACTCAAAATTATATCTACTACGAAAAGAAGGAGATTTGAATTCTTCTTCGGATGAAAACGAATAGAAAAGGTCTCCAGATTTACGATCCTCCTGTTTACGATATTCATTATTCGTGGTTCTATGGGCATATTTATTTTCTTTTACTTAGTTAATATCAGTTGAGAAGTGGCACGGGTGTTTGAGTCAATTACATTTTGTAAGTGTTGATATCGGTTAGAAGAATTTATTCAACGTTAATCGTTCTAAAGTAGTCTAACGCGTTATTCTTTCGAGTTGAAGGACTTGCCCAAATGCCTATTTAGTTTATTTGTAAGCAATGGTATTCATGAAAAATTCATTAGAATTGTTTTTTCTTTCAGTTCAAAGCTTTTGTTATTCATGAAGATTTGATTATTCTGCACAATTACCCCTTGAAGTGAGAAAAACTTTGCACAGTCATAATAATTGCAAAATGCAGAATTTACTTGCATATTCCTAGATTCACACACACGACTATGAAAAATCTACTATCAATCGTTCTTTCATGACACGAATGTAGTCAATTTTTTGACATATGAAGAATTAAAATATTTTTCATGGATGCTCCTCCAGTTGGACTGATGAATTTTTGATATTCAGATGTTGCATTCTTTCCTATTAGACTAGATTCTTAAAATTCTCTAATTTAAATAGAATTCATGATACATGCATGAGAAACAGATATGTTAAAACTTTTTACACACATGTAAGATAATTCTATGCTTTATATTTCAATACTTCTTCATCCGGCCGTATATTTTAATATTATCTAATGGCAAAATTGGATGTGTAAAACTCGTGCTTGTGAATCGAAAAACTAGTGTAAGTGCAAGTGTGCCAAGCAGTTATTTTCCATGAGTAATACCCTCAAAATCAATAATAAAAGAATTAATATACTTGGGTGTTACGAAAAACCTTGGAAATGGGATAAAACATCAGTATGAAATTATCTTAATTTTTCCTATACTTTCTTTTTCTAATATTAATACATCGCAGAATGTTAATTTCAACTGTCTTGAAGTACTGATTAAAAATACACTTTGTGGTAATGGTATATTGAAACCAAAAGTTGATACTCAGTAAGCATTCTAAAAGATACTTTATTGAAAAAGTACAAATAATAATATCACAAGTTGAAGTTGTAAGGGATTTTCCTCCAGTTTTCCACCGGGGAAATAATCCCAAACTACTCTTTACCCATTCCTCATATCGCTACGATTTGGGCGCCAGCTAGATTTTATCCGGAAAACCTAACTAAACCGGCCTCCAGGGAAAACTCGTCACCTGGAGGACTTCTCGTGGACGGGACCCACGGATGCCACGCTAGCATCAGTATTTCACGGTAGAGGGGCGAGGTCCACCATGTTAGGAGTGCTTCCGCTCGCTCATCGAGGCTGTTTTCACGTCCCCGACGGCGAATACGGAGAGAATTCTTCTCTCAACCGACTAATAGTCTCGTGTACTTCGCCTTCGAGTTATTTCTACCCGATCAGCGCACTGTCGCACTCGGCGTTATCGCTAACGGTGAGTGGCCTTGACCGATTTGCGAATCCTTCTGGGTGGGTCTAAAACTGGCACATCTGCTAATGATGGCACAGGAAGTGCGACGGTAGCGCCGCGTAGTAGCACAGTGAGGAACTGAGAATAGTAGATTCTGTTACCTCCCGAGAAAATTATCGACCGAAGAACAGAATAGTAGTGCCCTCTATAATTTTTTTTGTTAAACACAATTTTTCACAGTTAGGCAGATGGGGACAGTTGTTCACAAAAGAGTCGAAGCAGTGGTACTCATGCTCAAACCAAGAGGAGAGGGTGCTTTATCACAGGCCCAGAATTTTGGTCAATTCCTCTTTATCATTGATATCATTTTTTTTTTTTGCTACTTTAAGATCAATATTATATATTTAATTATGCAAATTAATTATTAAATTATTGATTATAGTTATGATTTATTCATGTTTAGTTTTTTTTCAGTTTCATAAAAAGCAATCGGCGATTGTTATTGACTTTTCTATTCATACCTCATCACAACCCGTTACTAACTATTGTGCAAATCGTTATAAACCCGCTCCACAATGCGGATTTAAATTATAATGTTAAATGAATCAAATTAATTTCTTGATTTTATGATTGATTTTTATCCATCGCATTATTTGAATAAATGTGGACGTTCGCATGAAAAGGGACGTTTTTGTGTTCACATCTCCCATTTAAGCCCATGTTAAATTATTTCTTTGATATTCAATAGAGACGTCATTTTCTACGATTTTGGGGTCATTCCTGGCTTCAAACGAGGGGAATCATATCAAGGAAAGGGTAGTATGCATAAGTCCAATACCGCCAAAGTGGGCCCTTTTCATGCGGACGTCCACAAATAATCAAAAATATGTTTACGGTACATCACAAACAAAAAAAAAATTATTACGGCACTACACCCCTTCCACTCCTATAGCGGTGATTTGAATTAATAACAATGAACGAAAAATATTCATGTAGGTTATCAACAGTAGCTATGCCCTTTTGTGATTATGATTTTTTGCAATAGATAACAAATTTAACGAACAACCGAAAAGAAAGGGGCGTAAGTGCTCGAGTTATACCTCTTTATGATAAATTCTCCTTCACATAAATTAGAATATTACTAGCAAGGATGAAAGAGAAGGGGCGCATGTCCTGGTCATACACTTCCTTAGTGTTTATCAATTGGACTTACGTCAACTTGGCATTTCGAAACAAAATTCACAAAAAACCTCTCATAGGAGTAGGAAAATTCTATTCCGAAGGGAAAAAAAACGCTCTTTTGATATCGTAAGAGAAAAATCTGAACATAATGGCACTTACGCTCCTTTAACTTTAAAGTGATGGTATAAAAAAAAGTTATCTTCATTGTGTTTCTTTAGTATTTATTATTTTTTATTTATTAATAGTTTTCTCCGAGGCTGTTTTTGTTCCATCTTTTTTCATTTTTTTTATATCTAATCATGCTCGGCAATTGAATGTCATATTCATCAATTTTTTACGTGGACACGTCTTACTTCCATTACCTAGGCTACATCATATACGTGGCCAAGTCTAAACTCATCGGGTGTATCAGCGGCACTGGCTAGTGTCGCGATAGATACAGCCACCCGACCTTTTTTTAAACGCATTTACATCTCTGCATATTTCAATCAATTACTAATGATTGAATATTTCACATCAGCTATCGCAGTAATAATTTGCACCGTTATTGCACGTTTGCCCTCGCCAATAACACCAAATCCACCCTTTTCCTGCCCATACAATATCAATTGAACAAAGAGAGCTGAAATATAAATTCCAACGGAATTATAATTCTGTCACCCCCGGCTATTAACCCGCAAAGAGAAAAGAAGTGGAATTGAAGAACTCGATAAGAAAAAAAAAGCTATTTCAGGGGTATTTGAACCCATGTTCGTCAGTTATCGCCGTGCAAATCCACCATACGCGTTACTTCCCCTTCTCCTACGTTTCCCTTCACCACCAGACTTAAGCCACCGGTTTCCCATTAATGCAATATTAATCAAACGAAAAGAGCTACTTGAAAGGAAATGGCATAGCAAGTACCAAAAAGGCCTTCTCTATAGCGAAATGGGCATTTGTCACAAATCTATGTTTCTTCGCCTTTTCATTAAACTACTGATTGAAAATCTCTGAATAAAAAGATCTAGACAAACAGGCCTAATTACTAGTTTGTAACGGCACAGAAGCGTATCTCTACACCCAAGCCTCCTCCATACTTTGTGTTTTGCTCATCGTATAATGAAAGGAGCGTATGTGCTTGAATTACGTCTGTTTGTAATTTTTTCTTCTTGAGATGAACTAGATCAGCTAAAAATAAAATGGCGTATGTTCAGGAGATACGCTTACTTGGTCCTAACTTTTCGGAAGCATATCCATTTGCCGCTACAATAATTTCTCAATGAGAATCGTTCTTGGGGGGCATACGGAGAAAAAACTTGTGTGAAAAGTACGAGTCTCTTCGGTAATAATGGGGTGACCTTAAAGTAACTCATCAGTGCAATAAAATTTAAAGATTTTTGAAAACTACAAAAAATCGCCTGAAAGTGATATTAGATTTTTTAATCGTAATTTTTTGCTCGATTTAATGACCGTTTAAGTTTTTCAAAAAATCAATTTTGAAAAATCAACATTTTACCCAGCGTCTTATGGAAAAACTCATAATTTTTTTTTGAATAATGATTAAAATCTGAATTTTTCACTCAAAATATGAAAAAAATAATAAAAAATATTGACACTTGTTTCATGAGGTTTATCCGTTTTGTTTTTGTTGATATTAACAACAAACAGAGAAAATTGACGAGAAACCGGAACTGAAATCGACATGGCAACGTCTGCTCGAGTAAAGAGGTTATGGCGTTCACTCCACTCGACTCCCGCCTGTCATTTTAATATCCAGCGTTGCCACGTATATTTGCAAGCTAGTCAACTGAATTACTTTTTATTGATTTTTACTTTTCTAAAAATCGAAAAATGTTATAATTTTCATATTGATGACCTCAATAATTCTTATAAATAATTTAAAAATGAAAACAATAATTTTTAGAAATTGTTTAATTTTTGTACACTCAACGACTTTATGTGTACTGATGAGCTACTTTGAAGTGTGGGAAAAAATTACGGTAATTTCAAGTGAAAATTGCGGTATGTCACGTACTTTTTCCCCACACCACAAGGTCGCCCGACAATTACTGAACAGACTCGTAATTTTTACTCAACTTTTCTCTCTGTACAGTGCACTTCATTTCCAAGGTAACCAAAAAAACATACACCCCTTTGTTATTACAAAAGACAAGCTGGCGGCAGCGACATGCGGCTATAAATTGGTAACTTCAGATTTGCGGTTGTCGAATTTGCTAATTTTACGTGAGCATTTTCTTTTCGCCATCAATCAATTGATGGAGCGCTTCCGAATGGTCCTTTCAATCCTTTTTGCGTATTATAGTAAATGTTTTGCATCTCATATCTCGAAAGCTAAATATCTCCGGAACTAATCGTCCGATTGAGCTGATTTTAAATACCAAATATTATAATCATAAGAGACACCTTCATGCCAAATTTCAAGTTGATATCTTCATTTTTTCAAAAGTTAGCGTGTTTACAAGGATTTTCAGTGAAAAACGGAAAAATAACCATATCTCAAAATTTTTGTATGAACGGGTATACATATTTTGATTGATTAAGATGAAAGACATCGAGACGAAGGTTTTGAAAAAAAAAAAATCGATTGAGTCGTTTTTGAGATATTCAATAAAATAGATCCACATACAAAGTTGAATATCTCCGGAACCACCTTTCCGATTGAGCTCATTTTTAAAATCAAACATGACAATCATGAGA
The DNA here is from genome assembly GCA_035578325.1 of Coelinius sp. EB29. Lineage (NCBI taxonomy): Eukaryota > Metazoa > Arthropoda > Insecta > Hymenoptera > Braconidae > Coelinius > Coelinius sp. EB29. The sequence continues at coordinate 7,627,324 of JAOZGT010000001.1, read as the reverse complement.
GTCACCTTCATGTCAAATTTCAAGTTGATATCTCCATTTTTTCAAAAGTTAGCGTGTTTATAAGAATTTTCCGTAAAAAACAGAAAATTGGCCATATCTCTAAAACCTTGCATTGACCGGTATATATATCCTGGTTGATTCAGATAGTAGACAACGAGACAAAGATTTTGAAAAAAAAGCCAACAGGTTTGGTCATTTCTGAGATATTCACAAAAAACGATTTACAAACAAATCACTATTCCTCAAAAACTACTCAATCGATCGAGCTGAAATTTGGCACAGAATTAGCTCCAACTAATACCAACAATCTGACAAAATTTCAGATGTTTCGGAAATGATTTTCTCAATTAATTGGTCAATTTAAGGAAAAGTGACCCCCGAGTGGACACGCGAACAGATGGACATTGGCTCCAAACTTCGTATTTTTACGTTTCAGACCATTCTACATCATTTCCAACCAAAATTAGACAATGTAAAAATAGATCGATGACAATGCTTCCATTCGGAAGCAAAAATGAAAAAATTATGGCGTTTACGCCCCTTTCAATCTACGGTGACGAGAACAGTTCACGTTAAATATAATAAAAGGTCCACTCATTACCACTATTGTATGACATGGATTATATTAATTTCACTAGAGTGTTAGAATATAATTTTAAGTTTTCAAAATAATAATCAACATTGGGAGAAAATTCCCAAGTCCCTTCAAGATGTTAACCTTTTTTTTGTTCGAAAAGGAAAAGCTGATTACTTCAGTATTAGCGTCGGAGGCTTTTGTTGTTAATTTATGGCTGCCAAGTGCTCCGACGAGTTTTCTGGCGTCTTTTACGACGTCTGATGGGGGCACAAAAAAGGGCGGGGATTTTTCCCAAAGGGGAGGAAGTTGTCAACCAGGTAAATCGGGGAAAATTTGAATAGTATGCGTCAACTCATCCAATCGGGTTTTGCTTACGATTGGACGACCGCCTAATGGAAAGGAGGAAGGGGGAGTTCTAATGGAGGAGATGGTTTCTACTCTGCTCTTCGGTTCTGCATTGAACAATATTCATCATAAACAACATTTAACGTTTATTAAGGCTATCGTGACAAACGTTCATCCAACTCATCGAAAATTGTTAAGTGTAAAAGTGAGTAACATATCACTAGCTTTTCGAGGATTGTATCCACCATAAGCCGCATTGTTTCAATCAACTCACTCATATCATTGTCTGCTGCAATCATTTTTGCTTTGCTGAAACCCGAAAACGAGAACCGTTTTTATTCAATATAGTAAATGGTACTCTCATTAATACCGCCTACAAGACTTTTTAGTTATTCCAAATTAACTATCGCGTTGTTCATCTTAATATGGCGGTATACAATTTATCAACCTTAGCCAATGGACAATATTAATTTCACTAGTTTTAGAATATGTAAAAATGTGACATTTTTAAAAAGATAATCTAAATGTGGGAGAAGCTTCCCAGCCCCTAAAAGATCTTTATCATACTTTTCACCTTTATAAAAAAAAAGTAATCACTCCGATCCTACCGTGTATGTACCGTCGAAAGCCTTTGCTCCTAATTTATGACGGTGGTAGGAGTCGAGGGGCTGGGAACTCTTTGCAGTCATGTGTCACTAGCTACTGAAATCAATTTGCAGTCACGCATGAAATCAATGAAATCGGTGATATCACTGAAATCTCATGATTTCAAACCATTAAGTCATTTCTTGAAGTCACAATGAATTCATTTGCAGTCAATGAAATCATGTGAAATCGAAGAAATCACTATATGCATGTGACGACTCTCAAATCTTCCTTTACCTCCACAAAGCAAAATTATTATACTTATTAGGAGACTGGTGTCTATTCAAAGAAAATGATTACGAGACATGTTTATTAGGATTAACACTGAACTTTGCGAATGCAAGAGGAAAAACGTTTAATTCAACTCTTTTTTATTTTTTTCCGCGAGTTCTGAGTAGCCGGGCAACGATTTTGAAGATATCAAACGAGAAAGAATCGAAAAGACGAAATTTTGGGTGGGCCGGTTCCGGGGGTCAGCCATTCTCCAGTCAAAATGGCCAATTTTGACATTTTCTCTAATTCGACACTTTCCCATTTTTTTCCGTGAGTTCTGAGTAGCCGGGCAGCTATTTTGAATAATTGTTGTGCGCTACAGCGCTTACTGGAAGCTCGTCGCGCGCGTTAGCGCGCATGATGCCCTAGTAAAATCAATAATTCTGATAACTAATTCTTCAGTTTCAATTATTATTTCAGTTTGGTGAAATTTTAGTAATTTCAATGATGCAGAAGTCATTGATTTCAGTTTGATGAAGTCAATGAAATCATGGTGAGTCATGAAATCACTAATAATCAAGGTTGCAATCACTGAAATCATAAATTCAATGAAGTCATTAGAATCACTATTAGTGAAATTGACTGCATTTAGCAGTCATGTGTCACTCGATCTTGGAGTTCCCAGCCCCTCGGTAGGAATTCAACAGTTCTGTGAGGTTCTTTGCTACGTCTGACGTATGCAAGAAAAGGGCAACAGTTTTCCCCAACGGGGAGAGAGATGAGCATCAGGCTACAAGGACAATAGGAACTGCCATTCTTGAAACAGATCCAGCTAGCACTGAGGAGACATTCATTTATGCTACACAAATTTCTTTGGCATATAAAATCTACATTTGATTTCTACCCTCACGTAATAGATTAATCTTCCTCTCGTGATGCTGATGCGCCATTTTTTTCTTTTTTTTTCTCTCTCGCACAACTAATCCTGCCGCCTTTTACACAATATGCATATGCATGCATTAAACTCCTCTTTCGTCGGTCAGTCATGATAATTAACGTCAGTTAAAGATTGAAATAAATGTTCAATATTTAATTATCTAGACCATGAGTGACTTTACTACAAAATTTCAAACGAACTTGTTCTTGGGAAATTGGGTGCTCTATAAAAAAAAAAAATTCTTTCGCTACTCGTTCTCGAGATAAATCAACGATTAACAATAATTTTGAAAGTTATTCTTTATTTTCTACCATTTTTGCTTCCTGATGGCACCCTTGTGATCGCTTTTCCTTCTACTTTCTCTAATTTCGCCTGGACACATTACGAAACGTTAGAGATTTCACGTTTTAAAAAAATGTCTATATATATGGGTGTGGTTGTCTGTAAATACGTTTCGTCTCCGAATTATGTAAATAATTGCATGAATCTCACCGATAAATATCTGAAATTTTAAATAAAAATTGTTATCAGTTATGTTGATTTTGGCAAAAATTGCAGCCTGGTCGGTCCCTCAGTTCCCGAGATATAGCGGCCTGGGAAACGTGGGAGAGGAACGCGTTGCGTGCAGACACACTTAATTGACTAATTTAATATCGAACATATTTTATTCTTATAAGAGGAAAATTTCCAGTCCCATCCGAATGTACGTTATTGTTTTTCCCTATTATTTCCTAGGTTTTCTTCCGATTTACAATTTCTTCGGCCGGGAACATTAAATGTTCCCTTTTTTTTTGCACCTCTTCTTTTCTTGGATTTTAATTTTGGCAATCCCGTTAACGACATTTTAGCATTTAGTTAATCTTCAGCATTATCAATTTACATTATGACAAATAATTTTTCGTTCGAATACCTTCGTTCTGAATATTTATGACTTTATTACGGTCTCAACTATTATCAGGCATAATTAACTATTGTCCCTGAGATTCACTGACACCAATTATCATTCTGACCCCTAAACTTCCTACATTTTAATTGTCTACACTTGTCCTACTTCCGCAGGTACGCGTAAAATTATCCTCCGGTCTCTTAATAACTAAGTCCTTAGTTGATGAAATTCTAGGTACCCTCTGTCCCCTATATATGCTTTAGGGATTTATCAACCCCGCAAGCCCATAAAATTTTCCCTCTTCCCTCTATCTTCAGTTTATATTCTCCTACCTTGAATTTTCATCAATTTGAATCTCAACATTGCACATTGAATCCTCGTTCATGCCTGAAGGATAATTGTATACTGCTGGACCTAATGTGCGCTTTTCCACTCACATCCCTTCCACTCCAATTTGAAAAAAATTAGGCTCATATACCCATTCATAGGGAGGCACGATTGTAAGACTGTGAAGGCTGGTCGAAAAGAGGCAGAAACGTTTTTTTGAGTGTTCCCGTTCGGCCACCCATCTCTGTAGCAAGAGATTATTTTGCTGGCAATTAATTATTCAGTCTTTTCCATGTTAATTAATTCTATGTAAGGCGAAAAATGTAATCTAATGAAAAATAACCAGGGAGAAAGAGCTTCAATTGATTAATCTTTCTTATCCATGTTAATTAAATTTTTGAAGACTTTTTTTTGTAATTCTAATCCCCCTTAGTCCCCGAATATGAAATTACTTCATTGTGGATTTCAGATTTTTCCGTTGATTTCTTCTGTAAAAAAGCCAATTTTTTATTTCGATAATCAAATTATTTCCATAAAAGAAATGTAATTCAATTCTCCAACCGCAATCATTATTTTTCAATTAAACAAAATGGATAACTAATAATATCGATATTATATTTCACACAACCTCGAAAAAATTAATTTCCATTAAATTGAAAAAAAATTTTTTTCAACTCCTCATCTGCGTTTTTCTCAGTTTATAATAATCGACCCCTTCAAAATTTGAACAACAGTTAAATAACACGAATAGCATTTCCCAACCAGTGACTCATTCCCCTTCATTTACCTGCAACGGTAAGGGAACCTAACCTTTTCCAGATCTACCCAGAAATTTCTAGATAGAGGAAACGTGGAAAAGGGATTGAAAGTGCAATAAAACGGTCACTTCGGTGAAGCAAAAAAAAAGGTCTTGGTCGAAACATAAACAGGTAATAAAAATAAATTTGGCACCATGTGCATGTCCGTACAATGAAAATTCCGAGGATATAGTGGTGAATGGGCCACTCTTCTTCAATGTGGATTAAAAAGGGGAAAATGGCTCTTAGCAATAAATTAAAATTGAAAAGGTGTCGAATGACCCAAAGGACAATAAAATATCCTCTAGGCTCAAAATGTGGGGGAGGGAGTTTGGGTCACATGTCGAGGTATATATTTAAAATCGTCAAGGGGCGGTCGGTTTACAGTCCAGAATGGATTCTTTTGTTTCTTTTGTATATTTCCACTCTTCTGTTCTATTTCTATTAGTCCAGTCGGTGAGGATTTAAAATCGAGTTTGTTGGCTAATTCACTTTAAAGTGTCGGATTTTGATGATTTTTTTTTTTAAATACTCAGAATGACATCTGCAAAAAAAGTGCCCTAAAGCCAAGGTGTGCATTTTGTTTATAAACAAAATACCCCTTGAAGCGGTCATTTTCATTTTAAAATATCTCGAAAACTGTTGAGAAGTTATCAAGACATACAGTGAGAAAAAGTTGCGTAATTCAATAACGAATAAAATGGCTTTTGATTTTTGTCTTCACGAACAATAGTTTTTGAGTTATGGTCATTTGTTTGTCAGCGCGCGACGATCCGCGCGCTTCACGCTATGAACAAATGGCTGTCAGTCAACCAAAAATTGATATTTCAATTTAATTTTTTTTCCCCCTTGAAGAAGATTTATAGCGCATACTCCCAGATTTTTTTCTAATATTTTCCGTTGATTTTCATCAAGTTTTTGATGAAAAATAATTAATTTTCAGAGTAGTCTTCAAACAAGATTATTTTTATAATAACATATTTTTTTTTTTATATACTGGTTCGAAAATTATTAAATTATTAACATTCGTTCAGAAAATATAAAATTTTCACTATATTAGGACAATAAATGTATAAAATGAATTCATTCACTCTCGGTCAGTCCGCTGTAGGAGCGAGAGAGATAGCGCTAGTAGAGTCCCTGCGTAAGACAAAGACGCTCGATCTTTTCGTGCGTCGTCGCCATTCAAACATACAAATAAAATGTTTAAACATTGAAATTATGGATTATAATCATTATGTCTATTGGGAAATCTATTGGTCTTGCATTTCAATCTTTCTTCATTTCATTTCACGATTATGGATGCAGAGGAGCCGTTTATCATAACAAATAGCATTTCCATTGTTGTTAAATTTCTTCAAACATTGAAAAAAAAAATTACAAAAATAAGTTGGAGTGTCAATTTACGTGTCGAATGGAGTACACGTCAAAGTCTCCAACGGCAATGTCCTTCAATTTTTTGACATCTGGAGCAATTTCAGATGTTTTTAGAACAAAAGAGGGATATTTATGGGAGATGATTCGAATTAATTCAGAACATATATTTCGTTTTTTAATTTATTCTCTATATTTTTTCTCTCTGTACCTCTAGAGATATTTTGGAGTTTCGTTCATTTTTCTGAAATGGACCGAACTTTGTCTAGAATTTCTGCCAAGACTTGGAAATGATTCAGAAATTTCTGAGATAAACTCGGAAGTTTTTTTGTGTCAAAAATTTCTCTATAGAGACTTAAAATTTATCTATTTTTAATTAAAAAAATGTCCCAATTTTCTCCCGAGACTCAGAAATAATTATAAAAATATCTAGAGACCAACTCGCGAATTTCTGTCTATCTTAAATTCCTCTCGAGACTTGAAATTCATTTTTTCAAAAATTAAAAAAAAATTGTCTCAACTTTCTCCCTAGATTTAGAAGTACTAGAGAGTTTTTATATGTCTGAAACTTCTCTCGAGACTTGAAAATTATTTTTAAAGGTAAAAAAATTTCCCAATTTTCTCCTCAGACTCAAAAATAATTTTGAAAATATCTAGACGAGTTCGAGACTTGAAATTGATTTTTCAAAAGTAAAAAGGAATGTTCTAGATTTCTCCCCAGATTTGAGAATTATTCGAGACTTTCTGTGTGTCTTGAATTTTTCTCGGGACGTGAAATTTGTTTTTTAAAAGTAAAAAACTCATCAAAATCCGACACTTATAAAGTAAATTGGCCAACAAACTCGATTTTAAATCCTCACTGACTGGACTATATCTTCTTATTATTTGTGGCTTAAGTGTTTATGTTCTCCGCCCAGAATCCTAAAAACATTGGAATTTACTCGTAATTTCCAAATTTCAAATGGAATTGATATTTTCATGGCATTTTATTTTTTTTTTTTTGGGAGAATAAAAATCTCAACAATTTAATTTAATTTCTTAGGTTTTTATTTGAGTCGAAATTAGAATTTTAAGGATTTATGTGAATTTTTTAGCTAGAAATTCTTCTGGTAGAAGCAAATTGTTAATATTTTTTTTTGTAGAATGATTCTCTTATTAGAATTTTGGAAATTGAATCGTGATAATACAGTTCTAAAACTCGATAGTAAAATCATCTCTATGAGAAATTATTTTACGACCAAATAAAAAAATACTTATTTTATCAACAAATTGGTTCATCCCCATGTTAGTTAAATTAGTTGGGGAATCAGGGGGCAGTGGAGAATTAAATCAAAAACAACACTGATTAAATTGTCATAGTGCGACGTTTCGCTAATTATTTTAGCTTCTTCAGGCTCTGGAAAAAATTAATACAAACAAATATCAATCAAAAAACCAAAAAACAATCGCCAAGATAATATGAGCACATAACCTCAAAACCACATTATTTACAGTCAACAAATAAAATCATACCTTGACATAATCTATGTTTAGTCTATTATTTTCTATTGGTGTCATGACGGAGTTCATTAATGATCATAATTAACTATTAATAGAGTAAAACACAAACAATTGCAGACACGTGGCAGTAACACTTGAACACCTCCTCCTTTCTCAATCGAGATCACAGGCGTCTATGAAAAATAGAAGAGTGTTTCTACTAGAGTGTAGAAGATTGAATGTAATACCGAATCACATCGCAAAAAACATGAAGTTTGTTACACCTCTCCACTTCCAAGATCATCCATTCAAAAAAGAGACTGATAGAATGGTTGGAAAATTCAGTGACTCAGTACTAGCCCTTGAGATAAAAATCACGATTTGGAAGATTAACCAATTAGAGGCTAGTTGTAATGTAATTAAGCAATTTTTGAGAAACAACATAACCGGAGAACTCATGTATGATTTAGAATTCAGGATTGAAGAGATTCAGGAAGGGACATTCACATCAATCAGGCGGAAGAACAGGAAGAAGTTTAGGACCTTACTGAGTAACTCGTCGTCAGTTAAAGTGTCAACCCACCAAGAAAATGTCATTCACAATTTTACATCAATAACACTTCCAGAGAGGTTAAACGAGTGCTATGTTTGATTCAACATTCGATTAGAGATGGTCAACATCATCAGTAATTTCCAAAATAGGTCAGGAAAGTCGAAGAGGAACCAATTGGCTTCAGACATGAAAGCATCAAGGAAATTTTTCAAAGACAATGACCAAATCATCTTCGCGAGGTCTGATAAAGGAGGGGCCACAGTTGTAATGTATAAAGAAGAATATCGTCGGGTTATGAAGGAGATGCTGAGTGATAGAACAACTTATAAAAAGGTAAATAAAGATCCTACCAATAAGTTCCAGACTAGAGCAAACGCGTTAGTTGATGCTCTAAAAACAGCACAAGTGATTGACATAAAAAAGGCCAAGTCTATGAAAACTTGGAACTCAATTATACCAAAAATGTACGGCCTTCGTAAGGTACATAAGGAAGGATGTAAATTGCGACCGGTGGTAAGCTGTATAGATGCTCCTAGCTACAAGGTAGCTAAGTTTCTACACACTCTGCTGTCTAAAGTACATCAGGGTTCAGAGTATAATATAAAAAACTCTCAGGAATTTGTTAGGTTTACTAAAGGCGTAACATTACCTGAAGGTTATGTTCTGATCTCTTTAGACGTGGTCTCTTTCTTCACTAATATTCCAAAAGAGCTAGTTTTCAACATCATTGAGGACAATTGGGAAAGATGGGCTCCATTGATACCAGCTCCGAAGGAAATAGTGCTAGAATTGGTGAAGTTCTGTTTCGAAGCGAGCTATTTCTCATTTGATAATGAAGTGTACATGCAAATTGATGGTAGTAGCATGGGCAATCCAGCTAGCCCCATATTAGCGAACTTAGTGATGGAACACGTCGTCTCAACTGTCATCAGTGAGCTACCTTTCACCATTCCATGGATTAAAGTTTATGTGGATGACACAATCCTCCCGGTGCCTGAAGATAGAGTGGAAATAGTGAGAGAACGCTTTAACTCGGTTCATGAGCGTATCCAATTTACTGTAGAGAATGAAACTGAACAGACGTTGTGCTTCTTAGATGTGAAAGTCTTACGTGACGTTGATGGATCCTTGAAGACGAATTGGTATCAGAAACCTACCTGTTCAGGGAGAGTAATAAATTTCAGGTCCAACCACCCCACTTCACAAAAAACAGGAATTGTTTTTGGACTCCTGCATCGTGCATTAGGTTTGAGCCACGATGATTTCCATGAGGAGAATCTACAGAGAGTGAAGATGGTCCTGAAGAGAAATGATTATCCTGACGGGTTCATCAGGAACTGTGTAAAACGTTTTAAGGAACGTGAAGACGGTCAACAGTTGAGGATAGAATCAGAACGTAAGAAAGTGTTTGGGTTTCCGTTGATAAACGGGCTCTCTCAGAGGTTGAACAGATGTTTGAGGAACACGGACTCCAGGTTAGTTGCCTACAATTTGAGACGAGTGGGAGACTTGTACACCAACTTAAAAGATGAGACCCCAGTCCTGAAGAGGTCTGGATTAGTGTACAAGATTCCTTGCGAGTGCTCTAAATGTTACATTGGGCAGACTATACAGTTACTTGGAAAAAGGATATACCAGCATGAGTATGATTGTAAACCAAGGAATTATTCCAAGGAGGAAAAGACAGCCTTGGCTATGCATCATTTTGATACCGAGCATCAGTTTAAGTTTGAGGAGGTCTCTATTATCGATATGGAACCACACTGGAGGAAGAGGAACATCAGTGAAATGGTTCACATCTTTCTAAATCGTACAGTCAACAAACGAGAGGACACAGGGAATTTGAGCACGGTGTACAGTAACGTGTTGAATAAGTTTAAACGTCAAACGGAGAGAAGAGTCCCCTGAAAGACCGGCACTTTTCAAACTTGTGTCTGAGAGGTGGCGCCATCACGGGAGGTGTTTGAATGGATCGTTACATCTGGTCGATGACGTATGCACAGCAATTTGGCGCGAATGTTAGTTGCTGTGATCTCGATTGAGAAAGGAGGAGGTGTTCAAGTGTTACTGCCACGTGTCTGCAATTGTTTGTGTTTTACTCTGTTAATAGTTAATTATGATCATTAATGAACTCCGTCATGACACCAATAGAAAATAATAGACTAAACATAGATTATGTCAAGGTATGATTTTATTTGTTGACTGTAGATAATGTGGTTTTGAGGTTATGTGCTCATATTATCTTGGCGATTGTTTTTTGGTTTTTTGATTGATATTTGTTTGTATTAATTTTTTCCAGAGCCTGAAGAAGCTAAAATAATTAGCAAAACGTCGCACTATGACAATTTAATCAGTGTTGTTTTTGATTTAATTCTCCACTGCCCCCTGATTCCCCAACTAATCTACTTATTTTATCTGAATTTTGAAAATGACAGGGTTGCCAATCACAATTGGGATTCGACCTATCGGGAGATGACATCTGAGGGGGGGGGGGGGAAGAACATAGGTTAACAAATTCAAAGCAGCATAGGCGTATATGACGAAATGTAGTCCATGCGCTGTGCCCCTTTCTCTTTTCGAAATTTATTTTTTTAGGGCGAGTCACTTTTACTATCGTACTTTCTGTTATGGAAAAAAAGTTTTAAATAAAAAAAAACCTAATTTAAAAATATATTGATTTTATCTCTTAACATTTTTCACTATCTCTCATATTTAATGGCTTCATACTATTCGGAGCGGCACGGGACTCGCCTAGGCGTACGGGTGCAGTTCGTGCTGCACTTCAGACAGTCTACAGGGACAACCGTTGAAGATAAACAAAAAAGTTTGAAATGAAAAATGTTTGCCTTTTAAAAAAACATCAATTTTAAAGGGGAACATTTTTTCTTATCTCTAAAGGTTGATGAGATAATCTCGTAATAAAGAGACAACGGTTCGAATTCACTTCGCTATAACAAATTCACTTCGAATTCACTTCGATTTGCACAATTGTTATTAACAGGTTGTGATGAGGTATGAATAGAAAAGTCAATAACGATCACCAATTGCTTTTTATGAAACTTTGGAAAAAAACTGAACATGAATAAATCATAACTATAATCAATAGTTTAATAATTAATTTGCATAATTAAATATATCGTCGCATTCATTAATTTTTTTTTGTAATAACAAAGGGGCGTATGTTTTTTTTTTATCCTCGGAATTAAATGTACTACCTTTTAGGAATGATTTGAGTTGATTAATTTTTGTAGTAACAAATGGGCGTAATTCCACAAAGTTAATCACAAAGGGACGTGTCTCCAGCACATACGCCCCTTTCATCCTATGATAAGCATCACATGTAATGTGAAAGGAGCGTAAGTGTTATTTTTTGAAAAAAATGGAAGGGGCGTAAGTGTTTTTTTTCTTTACTTAAAGGGGCGTAAGTGTGGAAATACATCCCTTTCATTTTATGATGAGCATAAATATAATGTGAAAGGGGCGTAAGTGCGGAGATACGCCCCTCTCTTATTACAAACTGGTCGTTACGCCTGTTTGTTAGAACTTTTTTTTTTTACAGATTTTCGATTAGAAATTCTATGAAAAGCCGGAAAACATTGATTTTGGACATACGCCCCTTTAACTTTAAAAAGGGAGTTTTTGGTACATACGCCCCTTTCACTCTACGGCGACGATATAATATTGATCTTAAAGTAGCAAAAAAAAAAATGATATCAATGATAAAGAGGAATTGACCAAAATCCTGGGCATGTGCCCTCTCCTCTTGGTTTGAGCATGAGTACCACTGCTTCGACTCTTTTGTGAACAACTGTCCCCATCTGCCTAACTGTGAAAAATTGTGTTTAACAAAAAAAATTATAGAGGGCACTACTATTCTGTTCTTCGGTCGATAATTTTCTCAGGAGGTAACGGAATCTACTATTCTCAGTTCCTCACTGTGCTACTACGCGGCGCTACCGTCGCACTTCCTGTGCCATCATTAGCAGATGTGCCAGTTTTAGACCCACCCATCCTTCTAACCCCTCGGGGCCCGGAATGTGAAGGCACGTGTAGCGAAGACCCTGCCAGAGACACTGTTAACTCCCGATCTACACGCTCACGCGGTTTTCCCTCCACATCCAGTAACAGCAATATCATCGCGAGTCAGATTCCCCCAGCTACTTTGACTGGGAGGCGAATGCGACGAAGGCCCAGCCAGAGACACTGTTAACTCCCGACCTACACGTCCACTCCAACATCCAATCGTTTCGCCGGAAGATCCAAAGCCCGGCCACGTAGCACTCCACGCGACCGGAAACCAGCGCTATTCTCCACTCGGGAGATGCAGGAGCATCTCCCTCTGCTCGCCTCCCCGCTCGATGCGAGGTGACGCCTTCCGATAACTCGCCAGTCATCTCTATGTCCCGCTCTCTACGAGCGCCCGTTCTGAACTAACCAGAAATCTCCCAGGGCTTAACTTCCCAGTCTAGGCTTCCCATTCCAGTACCACTCGAGCTACGTTCTCTCGACGTGGACCAGCCTGATTGGCCCGACATCAATCTCCTCGGAGAAGGGGAAGCGGCAGTTCTTACACCTGCCCGTCCGTCCCTAGGCTAAGTCTGCGGAGCCTTTAACACCGCACAGTTGGGAAGCCTGTACGTCGGCCCTATTCTACCCAACCACAACTGCACGAAATGCTAAATTAGCGATAGCATACCAAAACGGTTACTTTGGAGAGTGGGAAGCTCAATCCACCCGAACTGGCGTATCCCCTCTCCTCCATGATCTATTCACCGTCAGTCGAGCCTCGTTCGGCTGACGTCAGATGCCTCCTCCTGTCTCTCTCTCTCCCAACTCTACTCACTGTGTGTATTTTACCGTGACGAGAAAATCTCGTTACACACCTCCCTCCATAGGAGAGGTTTCGACCCGAAACCTGCCGGTTCAGGACGAATTCTCCTCGTCTTCTGTCTCTGATCCTTCAACCAGAGGGTCTTCCAAGGCTTCCTTATAGGGTTTCATATCCCCTATAGCTACGCCTTTGGGATTACGACCAGCCATATCAGAAACTTCGTAGAAGTTTCTGGAGTACTTTTTGGTCACCACGAAAGGTCCACTGAACGGTTTGTTCAGGGCTGCTGACCGATGCTTCGCAGCACTTGACAGCTCGTGGTTGCGAGCTAATACTAACTCGCCGACCTCATACTCGCCTTGTCTACGACGCAAGTTATAGGCCTGCGCCTGTCTATCATTAGCTTCCGCTAATGCGTGGCGGAATGCCAACCTCAATGTATCGTGACGCTTCATGCGCTCGATCCATGCTTCCGTAGGAGTCTCTTCGACTACTACGTCTCCCTCTAGCTTTCGCTTCAGCGAATTCGCCGGCTCTGGCTCTCTACCAAAATTGGCGAAAGCGGGCGTGGCTTTCAGAGAACTGTGTTGGGCCGTATTGTATGCAAATCGGAATGCATCCAAGTGACAGTCCCAATCGCGGTGATCTGAGTCTACATACGCTCGTATCATCGCCTTCAGCGAGCGATTGACCCTTTCAGTCGGGTTCGCTTGCGGGTGATACGGCGGCGTTGTTCGATGCTTCATGTTAGTGGAAGCAACCAGGGCTTTTATGTCCCGGTTTACGAACTCGGTGCCATTGTCGGTCAGCAATTCCCGGGGAGCGCCCCATCGATAGATGATCGTCTCCTCTATTGCCTTCCGAATCGACGCACCATTTGCTTTTCGCAGTGGGCGGACTTCGATCCACTACGTGAAGAAGTCTTGGATCACTAGGATATACACGAATCCCGCTTTACTGCGTGTAAAGGGTCCCATGATATCCGCCGAGATTCTCGACCAGGGTTTCTCGATTGCTCGAGGCCCCATTAAGCCGATCGGCGCTCTCTGTTGCACTTTGCAACGCTGACACTCGAGACATGTACTTACGTACGACGTCACGTCCTCAAACATCGCTGGCCAATAGTACTGGTTGGCCAAGCGTTGGCAGGTCTTATCGACACCTTGGTGTCCGGCCTGGGGCAAATCGTGACACTCTCGAATAGCGTCCCGTCTCAATTCTCTGGGGAGGACTAATTTCCACTCATCCAGGTCTTCGTTGTTCACCGATGCCAGGGCTTTTGGCTTCGAATGATACAACAGTCCCTCCGAGAGTTTCCAAGTAGGAAATTTCTCGGGCATTCTTTCTACATCTCGGCAGCGTCGTAGATACCACTTATCTCGGGTATCTACGGCAGCGTGGAGTAGTTCTGTCGCGCCTTCAGGTGCTCTGGAGAGAGCATCCGGCACGTGGTGCAATGCACCCTTTCTGTGTACGATTTTATAATCATACTCCATCAGTCTGAGATTCCATCTGGCTAGACGGCCAGTGGGATCCTTCAAATTATGAAGCCATCTCAGACTGCTGTGATCCGTGATTACCGTGAAAGGGTAGCCCTCCAGGTAACAACGGAATTTCATTATTGCCCAGACTACCGCGAGGCATTCCTGCTCCGTTACGGTGTATTTTGTCTCGGGCCCTGTTAGCGAACGGCTGGCGTACGCTATCACTCGCTCTTGACCGTCTATCACTTGCGTGAGAACGGCGCCGAGCCCTACACTGCTCGCGTCCGTTTGCAGGGTAAACGGCAGCGAGAAATCTGGACACGCAAGCGTTGGAGCTGACGTCAAGTGCTTTTTCAGCGCCTCGAAAGCCACTTGCTGCTCTTCGCCCCATACCCAAGGTTGGTTATTCTTGGTTAGGTGCGTCAGTGGTTGAGCCACTGTAGCAAACTCTGGTATGAATCGTCGGTACCAGGAGGCCATCCCGAGGAAACGGCGAATCTGTTTCAGATTCTTGGGTTCCGGGAACTCTACTACTGCCGACGTCTTGTCGGGATCGACCTGTAGTCCTTCGCTATTCACGACAAATCCGAGGTATTTCACTTCGGACCGACAGAATACGCTCTTCTCACGGTTTATGGTTAAACCGTGGTCCCTCAGCTTGTCGAGGACTCTTCCCAACCACGTAAGGTGTTCTTCGAACGTACTTGAAACGATAATGATATCGTCCAAGTAGACGAAGACGTGTGGGTACATCTCTGGACCAATTAACTTGTCCAACGCTCTCTGGAATGTTGCGGGGGCGTTCGTCAAGCCGTACGGCATACGCTCGAACTGGAAAAACCCCCTTCCAGGCACTGTAAATGCAGTGATCTCTTTTGACTCTTCGGTCAACGGTATTTGCCAGTAGGCAGCGCTCAAATCCAACGTCGTAATATAATTGGCTTGTCTTAGCTCGTCTAAGATGCCAGTCATATTCGCGACCGGGTAGGCGTCCTTTTTGGTCACCTCATTTACCCGTCGGAAGTCGATACAGAATCGATACTTCCCGTTGGCCTTCTTCACCATGACGACTGGGCTATTCCAGTCGCTCTCTGATGGCTTGATGATCCCGTCTCTGAGCATATCATCAACTTCCTTCCACATCAGCAATTTTAGGTGATGGGAGGACTGTCTGACCCTTTGGCGGATCGGCTCATGGCCCTCCACATCAATTTTGTGTGGGGCCAGCTTTGAAATCGGCGGGCTTCCCTCGACTACCGGAATTTTTGCATCCAGAAGTCTCTGAAGCCGCTCTTTCTGTTCTTCTCCAGGTGTTCTCAAGCCATTGCACACGGTTAAGTGGCAGGCTCTTTCCACCGGCACAAACTGGAAGGTGACTTCCGGCTGATCTCGAAAGAACCAGGATTGGCCAAAGAAATCGATGACCATTCGAGCTTCTCTCAAGAAATCTAGTCCGAGGATGAAGTCTTCGGACAGCGAGGCCATCCAAAGTGCTTCCACCTTGACTGCTCTTCCCTCCACTACTAGCGACAGTTTGGAGGACTCTTTCACCACTTCTAGTTGGCTGTTCGCCACTAGAACTCTTCTGGGTGGTATTCTCTTCGCGCTAATGCCCAGTGAGCTTAATAACTCGATCCCCGCTTCTCCAGCGAAGGTACGAGATGCTCCTGAGTCCACTAGTCCGCGGATCTTCTTCCCGTGGATATCGATTTCCACGTGGAATGCAAACGTCTTGCCCTCCTTCATCGCCTGTTTGATAAACTCCTCTGTGGAAGTTATCTCAGGCGAGGACAACGCTACTGGATCGTCTGTGCGGTCCAAGGAAGGTTTTACCTTTCCTTTTTCCTCCTGAGACGTTGCTCTCTCAGTTCCCGCGGTTTCCACCTTCGTGGCCACTGTCTTCTCAGCCTCCAGGATTTTTACTTCCTTTTCGACTGTTCCTACCGTCCCTGGGGTTTCTATATCCCCCGGGACGGGCTCTTCCGGGCTTAGCGGCGGCGTAGGCTGCATCTCGTCGCTTACGCTGCCGCTTTCCCGTTTCCCGGCCTGCATTTTGGGCAATCCGGGGTGTTTATCCCTTTTCGACCACACCTGTAACAGAACACCGTTCTGGGTTCTGTGCAGACTCGCCAGGAGTGATCGGCTTTGTCACAATTGTGACACTTCAGTGGTTTAAACCACTGGACACCAGGTCCAGCGCGGCCTGGACCACCACCCCTCCCTAGAGGAGTACTACGCCTCTGCAAGGCGTGTACTACCTCTAACTCATCGACGAAATACATCTCGCATTCGTCGTTCTCTTCAGCCTCTTCCTCCTCCTGTTGTAAGGCCCTTACGGCCTGTTTCGGAGTCACTTTGGGCTGTGTCTTCGAGCTTTTGTATGCAAAGCTCGGGCATAAGGCATCCTCCGGTCTCGGTGGAGGTTGCCATGTTCTCGCGCTGGCGATGTTCTTCTCTTGTCGAAGAGCATGCTTCTCCAGCGTCCTCAGGCTCATTCCCTCTTGAAGGGTCAGTCCTGTCTTGTATTTGGGGAGCATATTACGATAAACGTAGCTCACCCTTTTTGCCTCTGACCACCTGGGTTTCGTTCGGCCAAACAATCCTTTCATGTTTGCCACGAACGTCCCCACGGGCTCATCAGCGCCTTGTCGGCGACTCGCTATCTCCTCGTGTAAGGCGACCTGGTAATCCAGTTCGCCAAAACGTTCTCGGAAAGCGATTTTCGCTTCCTCCCAGGAGAATAACTCTTCCTCCCTGTACCAGGTGAGGGCTGCCCCTGTCAGGCAACCTCTCGAAACCCCTAACAGGTCGGCTTCTCTGATGTTTAACGTCTGTAAAACATCGTCTACCGTGGACAGGAAGTCCTCCACGTCTTCTTCCGGGGTTCCTGAGAAGGAAACGCCCCATTTCTTTAAAGCCTCGAGGGCTTTCTGCGTCGGCAGGGGGCGCCGGCCACGGTGGTGGCGGCTGCTGCCGTGGCTCTCGTCTGAGGATTCTTCCGCTCGCGTTTCCAGCGAGCGGAATCCTCGCTCTTTCTCGTTGAGGCCTCCTCCGTACCCTCTTCGGGTCTGGGAGTGCTCAAAAACATCCAGGGGTTCTCTTCTTCGGGGCTGCGGCGCGCCCCGTTCCCCTTGGAGGTTACCTCTTAGCCCTCCCGGGGCTACTTCTTGGGAGGGGGTTGCCGACGGGCCTATTCGGCCTCGTAATTCCCTCTCCAGCTTCTGGACTGCCGCCAGTAGCTCCACCGGAGTTGGGGTTGCCTCCGTTACTTTCACCTCCGGTATTCCCAGAGGTGTCACTTCACCGCTGGCATTTTTACTGCCCTTGGTGCTTCCTTTCTTGCTGCCCGGTGGCCTGCCTCTCCTTTTTACCAGAGATGCGGCCCCTAGCACGCCTGATGCAAGAATTTGCTCCTGCAACTGTCTCGCTTGTTCAGCGAACGTCCTCAAAGCTGCTTGCCCAGCAGCTTCGTCTGTGTGGCTTTCCATCCCTTGGGGCCTCACCGCGCCGGTTTTCCCTGGGATGGGTGTCTTTGGTAGTTCGTAATCACTCTCTCTGGGAGTGATCACAGTTTTACCGTCCTTCAGGGGGGTCTTCTGTCCAGAACACTCTCCTCCATCCTTTTTCGAATCCTTCTCGGATTCGTCTCCACTTTGGGTCGGCATTTCGCTTTCCTGGCGGACGTTCGGGGAGCTCGATGTTTGCACACCGGTGGCTTCACCGTAAGAGGCCTTCTCTGCGTTCTGCAGCGCCTTTTATACTCTTTTCGAGGGAGTGGGGGCTACCCCCTCTCGCTCGCCTCACACTAGTCGCCGCTAGTGGCGCCCTCTTTGCTGGGGAATCTCCCCTGCCTAGGATTATTCTACTCGCCATTGGTCTAGTCTCGTGTGACTAGTGGCGCTCTCTCTGAATTGAAAGAATTTCAATTCTCTCAATTCTGGCGGTACTATTCAAATTTTCTAAAAAAAATCGAATTTTTCCCGCCCATTCCACCACTCAGTTTTTGAATAGCTTCGTGGTGCCCTCTGAATTGAAAGAATTTCGATTCTCTCAATTCTGGCGGTATTATTCAAATTTTCTAAAAATTCGAATTTTCTCCGCCTCTTTTCACCTCCCGGCTTTTGTATAGCCTCCTGGTGCCCTCTGAATTGAAAGAATTTCAATTCTCTCAATTCTGGCGGTATTATTCAAATTTTCTAAAAATTCGAATTTTCTCCGCCTCTTTTCACCTCCCGGCTTTTGTATAGCCTCCTGGTGCCCTCTGAATTGAAAGAATTTCGATTCTCTCAATTCTGGCGGTATTATTCAAATTTTTTGAATTTGAATTTTCCCGCCTCTTCTATCTCTCAACTTTCGAGTGAGGAGTACCTTCTCGTACGACAACGGGGCGCCACTGTACGGTTCCCGCGTCGCCAAGTAGTCCAGCAGTCGGTAATTTGGCTTCCGCCTTTACCGACCGTCTTACCGACGGTTAGCCGCGGTGAGTACCTTCGGGGAGACGCCAGATGGCGCCTACTACCCGTTATCTTCACAATTCAACCACATGTGTTGAATTGTGCCCCGGAAGGGTGGGTTTCACCCGGAAATGGTGGGTTTCGCCCGTATCAATTTTATTTTTGGGGCTTTCGCCCCTCTAATTCGCCATCAGAGCCTTGCGGCTCGACTGACGCCTTTCTCGACACCCCGTGTCGAAAATTGTTTCTGATCTTTGCAGACCATCCACAATTTTACTTTTCAGCCAC
Organism: Coelinius sp. EB29; assembly: GCA_035578325.1. Lineage (NCBI taxonomy): Eukaryota > Metazoa > Arthropoda > Insecta > Hymenoptera > Braconidae > Coelinius > Coelinius sp. EB29. The sequence continues at coordinate 7,608,134 of JAOZGT010000001.1, read as the reverse complement.
AAAAAAAAATATTTGGACCAAAAAAAACATCAAAAAAAAAATTCTGCCCATAAAAAACGACTGGGGATTTCCCCGTCCTCTCTTTTAGGAGGGTTTCTCCTCCCTCTTCGCCTGGAGGTTTGCACCCCCTTCCGGCGTCCTCTCACCTCCTCTCAGGGCTGCCTCTGCTGCCCTTTTTAGGCGTCTTTTTTCTCTCCTCCTCTCCCTCCTCGCCACTGCAGCCTCTTGAGGGCTTCCAGCTGCTGCTGGAACCTCTTGGACCGTCGGGCGGGGGGGAAGTGTGGGCCTCTCAGGAGCATTGGCCGATGTTCTGGCCCTTTGCTCCTGCCTCATCCTCTTCAGGACTTCCCTTGGTACGTTCCTCCCGAACGCTGGGATCCAGGGGCCCCTTCTCCTCTTCTCTGCCTGGCAGGGGATACACTCTGCCGTGACCTTGCCAGGGCGACCACAACCGTGGCAGTAAACCCTTTCCGGCTCCGTGCAGTCTCTTCCTCCATGTCCGGGTTTCTGGCAATTCCAGCACAGCCGGGCTGGAATTTTGAACCCTCGGGGGGGACCTCGACTCGTGGAGGGGGCGTTCAGCTCCTCCTGCACGCCTCTCACCTCTGGGAGTTTAGGGATGGTGCCCTTAAACTCCTTTGGGTGCTTCGCCTTCACGCGCTGGACCACGTGCTCCTCAAACTTCCTATTTCCAGCCGGGATAACACGCTGTGGGCGTCCGCTATCCCGGGATTTCTCCTTTCTCTCGGGTTCTGGTTTTGAGGTTGGTGTCTCGACAAGACCCTTCCCCATCACCAGGCCCGCCCCTCCTTCTGAGGAAAATTTTAAAAAAATTCTCCCCAGCATCTCAGGGTCCTTTACTAGAGCCTCTGTAATCAGCTGCTCTAGCCCGGGTGTCCCTGGCACCTCACTCGCCCCTGGAGCGACTGCCGTCGTCTCCACGACCACCTCCTGGGCCACTTCCTCCACATCCATCGCCTCCTCGGCGTCCTGACTGGATTCCTCATCCAGTTCCAGCTCCAGGGCTGCGAACTGCTCCTCAGTTAACCCGGAATCTGAAATGTTTAAATCCGTGAGGATTAATAGATCCGGATCTTCACTCTCGCCTAATGGCGTCTCTGAGGCTACGGTTTCTCCTTCGCCACGTGGCGTGGCCGAAACCGTGGTCTCCCCATTCTCAACAAATAAAAATTCGTTGAGCCCTTCTGGTGAGCTTAAAGGTTTAAACTCACCCCTTTGGGCTTCCTCGGCGGTCTGCACCACCTTCTGCACCAGCTGCTCCAGGGTTTTATCACCCTGCACTCTGTCACCACTGTCCATAACGGCACGTGTGCACTTTAATTTTCGCGAGCGAAAAATTTTCACGTCTAGTTTGCTAGGCGTACAAAACGGAAAAGAACGCTCTCGCTTACCGTAGGTCAGGTTATGGGTGTCACAGAGTGGGGGTAATTACGGCGAATCGACAATTCAATCGATCGCCGCCGGTGGTCCCACCTGTGGGCCATCCCGACCTTGCCCCAATTCGCCAATTTTCGGCGCCTCATTTGAATAAATCTAGCACGGGCACGTGCCAGATTGATTCCAGCCACGCGCCGCGAGCCGGTGGCCGGCACGTGGCGCTCTCTCCTGTACGGAGCTCTCACTCGCTCCCTGCCTTACCGGCCGAGGAGTGTTGCCGTCGGCTCGCGCCGAATTCTGTTGAATTTTTTTTTCCTTACGGGTTGTCTCTCCCATTCACTTTGTCTTCCCCTTCGGGGAAGGAAAACTCCTCGCACTCGAGATGACTCCCCCTCGGGTGGCGAGGAAGCCTGTGACGAGTCTGCGGGGGAATTCCTTGCCACGACGGGAAAAGTTTTCTCTCTCAAATGCCCGTTCTCTCTCGAAAACCGACATTTTGAGGCCTTTTGGGGAAGAGAGTGACCTCCTCCCCCCTTCTTTCGAGTGTCTCCACTCTCTCTCATTTCCGTGGGAGCAAAATACTTCCCGCGCTCAAGGTCATTTCCCCTCGGGTGGCGAGAAAATGCCCCCCGAGCCGCCGAGAAAATTCCCCTCTCAGCGAAAATGATAACTTCAAATTCCTTTTATTTCCTCTCGAAAGAAAAAGGAAATCTGTCTTATTGGGAGCGAGAATAGAATTTCTTTCTCCCGCTTTCCCGCATGGGTACTCACTCTCGCCATTTCTGACGTCACTTTCACTCCTATATGGCATGGCCCCACGTTGGGCGCCATTTTGTAAGGGATTTTCCTCCAGTTTTCCACCGGGGAAATAATCCCAAACTACTCTTTACCCATTCCTCATATCGCTACGATTTGGGCGCCAGCTAGATTTTATCCGGAAAACCTAACTAAACCGGCCTCCAGGGAAAACTCGTCACCTGGAGGACTTCTCGTGGACGGGACCCACGGATGCCACGCTAGCATCAGTATTTCACGGTAGAGGGGCGAGGTCCACCATGTTAGGAGTGCTTCCGCTCGCTCATCGAGGCTGTTTTCACGTCCCCGACGGCGAATACGGAGAGAATTCTTCTCTCAACCGACTAATAGTCTCGTGTACTTCGCCTTCGAGTTATTTCTACCCGATCAGCGCACTGTCGCACTCGGCGTTATCGCTAACGGCGAGTGGCCTTGACCGATTTGCGAATCCTTCTAACCCCTCGGGGCCCGGAATGTGAAGGCACGTGTAGCGAAGACCCTGCCAGAGACACTGTTAACTCCCGATCTACACGCTCACGCGGTTTTCCCTCCACATCCAGTAACAGCAATATCATCGCGAGTCAGATTCCCCCAGCTACTTTGACTGGGAGGCGAATGCGACGAAGGCCCAGCCAGAGACACTGTTAACTCCCGACCTACACGTCCACTCCAACATCCAATCGTTTCGCCGGAAGATCCAAAGCCCGGCCACGTAGCACTCCACGCGACCGGAAACCAGTGCTATTCTCCACTCGGGAGATGCAGGAGCATCTCCCTCTGCTCGCCTCCCCGCTCGATGCGAGGTGACGCCTTCCGATAACTCGCCAGTCATCTCTATGTCCCGCTCTCTACGAGCGCCCGTTCTGAACTAACCAGAAATCTCCCAGGGCTTAACTTCCCAGTCTAGGCTTCCCATTCCAGTACCACTCGAGCTACGTTCTCTCGACGTGGACCAGCCTGATTGGCCCGACATCAATCTCCTCGGAGAAGGGGAAGCGGCAGTTCTTACACCTGCCCGTCCGTCCCTAGGCTAAGTCTGCGGAGCCTTTAACACCGCACAGTTGGGAAGCCTGTACGTCGGCCCTATTCTACCCAACCACAACTGCACGAAATGCTAAATTAGCGATAGCATACCAAAACGGTCACTTTGGAGAGTGGGAAGCTCAATCCACCCGAACTGGCGTATCCCCTCTCCTCCATGATCTATTCACCGTCAGTCGAGCCTCGTTCGGCTGACGTCAGATGCCTCCTCCTGTCTCTCTCTCTCCCAACTCTACTCACTGTGTGTATTTTACCGTGACGAGAAAATCTCGTTACAAAGTATTATCTGTTTGATATATAAGATGTCGTATGGAATAGAATACTCTACTGCAGATGATGAGAGGTAGTGTACTTTCTTCGCCAATAAAAGTTACGTTCATTCAAATTCCAAATTATATATTCATTGAAACTAAAATCTACCTATTTTTACGGGTCCGAATTTGCGATTCATTGAATAATTGTTCAGCAGCAGTAGACGGATTTCTTATTGGGGTCATCAAATATGATTGGAGTGGATACCCAGAGTCTCCGACTAATAGGCTGTCTCCGAATCTGCCCGCTTCAAAAGAATGATGTACTCTCGAATTTCTGAAAATTGTAGCATCGTGAGTGGATGCTGGCCATCTGGCTACGAAGTCGAGAAACTCTAATCTGGCATTGCATATAGCTTGGACGTTAATCGAAAAGGTCTTCTTGCGATTCCTGAACAATTCCGCAGTGTCTCCTCCTGAAAATAATAATCATCATGAATATAATAATCAAGAAACTACTCGATTGACTTCTCTCAAATGGAATAAATGCCAAATGCTTACCATATGATTGTACTTTCACTTGTTTGCCATCGACGCAACCAAGTACACGAGGAAAACCAGCTCTGCTGAATAATTCTGCCTGAGTTTTTCTGATTTCGTCATGAGTTGAAGGAAAATGAATGAATTCGGATCGCAATGCAGCAATTAAGGAAGAGACTCTGTGCAGTATTGCCCACATTGCCTGTTTGCTAATGCCTACGCAATCACCAATTGTGAGCAAGAATGAGTCAGTTGCATAGAATCGTATAGCTGATAATAGTTGGACCATGGGAATCGTATATGGCCTAGATAAATGACAGTCTTCGATATATTTATTCCACTGTATACAATCTACTGATATAAAATTTTTCGTTTCTCCACTTACATATTGTAAGGACTCTCCAATGTATGTTGGAACCTCTGTAACAACATTAGCACTGCTGGTTTGCACAATCGATAACGAGCCATGAAGTCGATGTCATCAAGCTCTTCAAAATGATTTATACGTTGTCGGATACATCGAGGACGACGGACAGGCTGATCATCAAAAAGCAGATTGCGAATGCGATTCATTTCGATCAATCAATTAAAGTATATAGACTCTGTATATTGAGGAAGCCTTTCACAGACATTATCTATCAACACTTATAATCATGTGGATTATCAGGATCCTGCAATTATTGTGAAGATAAATGATCATTTATATATATTTTTTTTTTTACTTATTTTTCATTTTTGATAGTATTAATTATAATTACTCAGAAAACACGTTTTTCACTTTCAGATGTCTTCTGTTACTCCACTGGACATGCGATTGCCATGTGCACACTGTAATTTCAGTTGATATCCTCCTTGTTCAAGTCTACTATATTTTTCTTTCAATTTTAATTTACAATTGATAAAGGAATAATGAGAATCGTTCATCTGACACTTGTGTACTGATATATTTGTTGGGTTATGTTGTTGCCGGTTTAACTTGGCGAGAGCCATATTTAACTTGACTCGCAAAAATCAACTCGAGTTTAACCTCAGAGGTGGAGTTAGTTAACTTGACGTTAAAAATTATCGTCGAGTTAACTCGAGACTCAAAGTTAGCTAAATCGAACTTTAGGCTAACCGAGACCTCTAGTACTGGGCCTAATTGTTTTTAAAAATGAATTTCACGTTTTTTCTTGAACTACAAACGAAGACGACCTTACTACACTTATCTACGGCTCAAAATCTATCAAAATCACTGTCCAATGAAATATGTATCTCTACCTATCATCATCTAATACCTGATAATGTTTTTTTTCACATAAAATCAAAATCTTATCACCACCGAAAAATTGTCATTAAAACGCCATGACCTTCACTTCCATCAATTTTTGTACTTCCATGAAATCTCGTTAACATTTGCCCAAAACCATTGATAATCAATCATCAATGAGGAATTGAAGAAACAAAAATTGAAAATTAGAATGATGATAGTTAAATAATTTATATTTTTTTCTTTTTCTCGGTACTACAAACAACTACAAACGACTTTGACTGAGTATGTTATCGTTTTGAGCTCCTCAGCTCAAGTTGAGGCCCTTTAATATTATCAGAAACTAGATGGCACACTCATTTTTAATTCGACTGAAAAAATTTCATCACTACAATCAACTACAAACGATTGTGCATGAGAATCCGCTGTCATTTGAGCTGTCATGATAAATTAATTCCTAATTGTCTTTTAAAAAAGAATTGCACGTTTTGTCTTGAACTACAAACGAAGATAACCTTACTACACTCATCTATGGCTCAAAATCTATCAAAATCACTGTCGAGAATTCATATCCGTCAGGGTCGGGTGCCAACTTCACGGAGCTAAAACAGATGAAATATTTAGGCAATGATTTAGTCAAATTCGGAGAATCATTTTCAAAATGTGGAAAATTATAGCTAATTAGTAATAATTAAAAAATAATAAAACCATATAGTTGGCAAAAATTCAACAAAAATATTTATTTTTCTCCAATTTATCAAAAATCATTTGGTGAATCTATAAAAGTCATTAACCCTATTTGAATAAGTTTCATGATATTAATTCCAATCGCTTTCTATTAATTCAATTAAAACTCTCCTTACAGCCATATAGCGATCACAAAAACCAGTTGATGAATTGGAAATGAATATGAAAGACAATTCATTTCATTAAAAGATGCCAACGTTTCGGACACTATATGTGTCCATCATCAGGGCAATATTTTATTGTTCTGCGAAAAATTAAACAAAAATCTACAAATGAAGTTTACCAATATAACATTCCGGAAAAATTTAAAATAATAAAAAAAATAATAGAATTTCATAATTTACCTAAGTCCCATCGAATGTGTGACACTTTTTCCCTAATCTCTTAAAACGTATCTAAACCCAAGAACAAGTATCACACTTCGTTCTTACCCTCGGAATCCCTCGAAACTCTAAAAACCATAAAACGGGACCGGAACTAGATTCCAGGATGACCTTAAGCTCATCCTACCTTAATAGTAGATTTCGTCACTAAGGCCGTGAAGAACTTTTCTGGTGATTGTGAGTTTGTAGGCCGAGGCGAAGCCGAGGATTACAAACACAATCGCCAGAAAAGTTGTTTGCGGCCGAGTGACGAACAATATTTTTTGTTATTTAGTCCGTAGGCTGGGTTTTATGGCCGCGCAGCGGCTATAAAACGTCGCCTTACGGACTGAGTGACAAAAATAATTTTTCTGGGCGCCAGCTGAATTTTGGGGGACGCGGATCCAACAAACCGCAACCATATTTTAACCATAAATCGAAACCATCACCCCGGAATCAAATGAAACCAACTCAAAAATGGGGGGAAAACCAAGGATAAGGGTACGGAAGGCTCGGGTTGCTCAGGATGCGGGTCGTGGAGAGAGGGGTGGATTCGGCAAAATACAAAAAAACCAGCTAAAGGAAAACATATCGAAAGAGAAACTATCAACCATAGAACCTTAATGAGAGCTGAAAAGAGGGCGGAAATGTTCAGTAAACGGTACAATAGCTTTTTACTCTCAATCAATCTATTTATTCCAGACTATTTACCGAAGAATAGTACAACTATTCGATTAACATAGATTTTATTACAGACAACTCGAAAGAAGTGATCTTATAATCTTTTATAAACTCGGTGGGGTTCACGGTAGCATTGGAGTCCTTTTTCTTAGCTCATGAATCTGAGAGAGAGCGTCTATTGCGGTAGCGTGTGAGTGTGAGAGAGAGAGACGGTAACTACGCGGCATGGCGTTGGCTGAGGTTTTACTACGTAACTTGGGGAAAAATCCGGGTTTTATCCATGGTTATTCTCAACCCGATATATTTGGGGGGTTTTTCCGATATTTTCACGGGTCCAGAGCATTAATTTGGGGACTAAACACGAGGATCTTTCTCCGGAACTCCGACTATGCGGGTATAGCCTCTGGGGTATCATACGAGAGCGTGATTTTGGGGTATTTCCACGGGAGCATTTTCCCGGGATTATTTCTTTGGTCGAGAGCATTTGCCGGTAGCATATTCTCCAGAGCATTTATTCCCGAGAGCAATCTTTCCACGGGGTGAGTGATGATTAATCATAATTTAATAAATTATAACTAATAAAAATTATAATTCCCCTAATTAAACTTCTCCGTAAATAATTATACAACGTAACTCGGGGTAAGTCGAGAGCTTGGGTGGTCGAGAGCGTTGGTGAGACTCCATGGCGTCGAATTACGACGTAGCGAGACGCCATGGGTTTTCTCAGGTGTTTAGGGGTAATGTTTTATTCACTGAAAGGCCACCGTAGCACTAAAACACTGAGAATAAACAGTAGTACTCACCATTATCTTTTTATTTCCCTCCTAGTAGCTTCTGCAACCGGGAAATAACTTTTTTTCACTCACTTTTCGGAAACGACGATGCGTAGGGTATCGTGGTTACACACAGACTGCCAGCACGTGGCGCAACCATGCGGGCAACTTGTTGCCGGCCGGCGGCGCGTGGCTACCACTGTGTTATCGACTCCAGCGGTTTGGGCGATAGCGCGCGAATAAATTTTAAATTTGAATTCGAGGATTCTCGATATTGGAGAGTTTTTAAAGGGAACAAAGCGGGATTCTTTAACCAAATGGTAGCTACGTCGGAGGGTGAATGTTTACCCTCGTCTACGACCGGGAATCGGAGGGTTTATCGCCGGAGTACACTCTCCGGTGAGGAATCACGAACCATACGAACAAAATAAGTTGCTAATCCGAAAGCCCTGGCGATCCATATGAGAAAAGGGGCTAATTTCTCCCATATGGCCTTCCATCCGTACTAAACTGTATGGAAGTTAACCCTCACACAACTAAGGGAGCGCAAGCATTTCAATTTGACCTCTGTATTAGCTCCATTGACGTAGCCAAAAAGGGGTTGTGGAGATACATGGGGTGGCACAATGTATCGGCCCTGATCCTCCATGACCTCGGTCCCTTTACTCCTATCACGTAGAACGTAGCATGTACCATAACCAAAAATTTACGGAAATGAAGCTAAACATCTAACGAAATTGACTAAGCAGGGGTTTTACCCCGGTAATAAGTTGAAAGGTAATTAAACAAAAGTAACGGTAGCTGTTCTAGAGTCGATTCACGTAATTACAGAGCTTCGTCAGGGTTTTTCTTGAACATAGGGATTTTCCAGAGCTGGGGCATTTTTCCAGAACTGGGGTGTATTTCTCCAGAGCTGGGGGCACTATTCCAGAGCTGGGGCATTTATACCGAGCTGAGGCATTACGGGCTTTACATCTATCGAATACCCGTTTTGGCTATCTCTCTCTCTCTCGATTGGTCTCACTTACTCTCTTCCTCTCTCTATAGTTACCCTCTCATTATCAGGAAATGGCGGATTCGCTGGGAATTCCGTCACAAATGTTAAGGGAGCAGAACGAAATTAACCAACAATTACACAAGACAATAAAAAAAACATGTCATTGGCCTCTTCTAACCTAGAAAATACAATGCATAGATACTAATGATTCAAAACAGATGAAGAAATATTTACAAGAATGAAATTTATGTTATGAATGAAAGATCATATTATTGTAAACCATGAGAAACTAACTAAAGGTTTATTCTATGTGAAAATATTAAAAATGATGATAAAAATATAAAACAAATGTAAACAACATACCGTCGGTTCAAGTGTCAAAAATAGAAGAGAATGAAACACTAGAGCCATCTAGTGAAACCAATAAAGAACTATAAACTAGAAATATCAATTCAATATTTGGATCATTAAATAAATATGCATTATATTGCACATGTTATTCAAAATAATTAACAATATTAAAAATTCAAAAAAAAAAAAAAAAAAAATGAAAATGTCAAGAATGTTAAAAAACCAATTAAGACCATAGAGTCAGTCAGTACATAAATATTCACCATATACATATGGTTAATATTTATTGGTTTATTGGTTTCACTAGATGGCTCTAGTGTTTCATTCTCTTCTATTTTTGACACTTGAACCGACGGTATATTGTTTACATTTGTTTTATATTTTTATCATCATTTTTAATATTTTCACATAGAATAAACCTTTAGTTAGTTTCTCATGGTTTACAATAATATGATCTTTCATTCATAACATAAATTTCATTCTTGTAAATATTTCTTCATCTGTTTTGGATCATGAGTATCTATGCATTGGATTTTCTAGGTTAGAAGAGGCCAATTTTACATGTATTTTTATTGTCTTGTGTAATTGTTGGTTAATTTCGTTCTGCTCCCTTAACATTCGATGAGACTTAGGTAAATTATGAAATTCTATTATTTATTTTATTATTTCAAATTTTTCCGGAATGTTATATTGGTAAACTTGATTTGTAGATTTTTGTTTAATTTTTCGCAGAACAATAAAATATTGCCCTGATGATGGACACATATAGTGTCCGAAACGTTGGCATCTTTTAATGAAATGAATTGTCTTTCATATTTATTTCCAATTCATCAACTGGTTTTTGTGATCGCTATATGGCCGTAAGGAGAGTTTTAATTGAATGAATAAGTTTCATTAAGTCAATAACTAATAAAATAAGAATAAATGAGTAATACCTATGTATTACGTGACACCTCCCGTCGGCTTGCGTCGTTACACGGACACATAGCAGGTAATCAAGTTATTTTCCAATGAAAATAATTTATATCGATTGGAACCATTTATGATGATTTAGGGATATCATTTTATTATTAACTTCCCGACCCGAAGGGTGGAAGTTATTGTAATGACCCCGAAAAATGATTAAATGACAAAAAAATTAAAAATTAAAAACCCCCGACGTTGGAATCGTAAAAAGAACAATAATTGAATATTGAATATTGGAAAAGGGAAAAATAAAAAATCATGAAATAGAAAGAATGAAAAGCAGACAGCAGTCGAGGGGACACCACGGTTTTCAGGGTACGCGACTTTTTGGCGCCGATCTTCTTGGCGTCTTATTACCACTCGCCGTGTGGTGCTGGTATGGCAATCGGGACTATTTTCGCGCCAAAAAATCGGCGCCAAAAAGTCCTGTCCCGCGGTTTTCATGACTTTATGTGCCCCCCGACTGCTGTCTGCTTTTCATTCTTTCTATTTCATGATTTTTTATTTTTCCTTTTTCCAAGATTCAATATTTAATTATTGTTCTTTTTACAATTCCAACGTCGGGGGTTTTTAATTTTTAATTTTTTTGTCATTTAATCATTTTATTTCTGTCTTTTTATAGGTTTATCAAGTACCCTGTAGTAGTTTGAATCTTAAGATGAGTATCAATTTTAAGGCAGTCTTTGATTTGAAATTTTCATCAATATTTATTCCTTATTATATACTAGTTTGTTTCAAGGGGGAAGTTCAATCTTTAATATTCAGTTGTCACATTTGGAATTTTCATTCCCTTGTTTTTCAATTGTGAACTCGATTATTCATTCCATTATCCACCAATGTCTCCGACTGCAAATATTCGAATTTTAAATTTTGCGCGCGTAAATTTTAATGAAGCGAACCCGTCGGTAATGTCACCTACCACGTTCAGCGACAGCTGATATGATCCGTTGAAAAGTGGAGCAGGTGGCGCCAGTCATATGAATCATATGCAAATTTTTCTTTATTTTCATTTGCGGTTATGTGCGGTCGAAACCTCGTAAATCACTGGCAATCTGGATAATTAAATTAAAAATAAAAAAAACATCTTTTCCGACGAGAATGAAGTGAGTTGATTTTTTTTTTTTTTAATGAAAACCGTCCAAATGCATACTACCAACGCATGTTTATCTTTCGCCCCTAGGGATATTCCAACCTATCTAGTTATTTCTAAAAAATAATTTTTCATTTTCCATTTATTGAGAAATAAAGATTAACGATAGTTACAAAAGAGTGACAGGAATGATCCTTGAGCGATTATCTTCATTTTAAGCCTAAAAACATAATTAACAGCATATTTATAGAGAAGTGAGGGCTGCAATAACGCACAAAAACATAGCCCTGTTTTCAGTCAAACGCATATACCCCTCTGGCGGTGCCGTCGGGGGTAAAAATCGAAAGTGGAAATTTTGTGATATCTCCACGTTTCATGACTCCTCAAATCTTTCTCTGATGTTTTTGGACACATGTCCGTCTGTGTGTGTGTGTGTCCGTCTGTGTGTGTGTGTGTGTGTGTGTGTCCGTCTGTGTGTGTGTGTGTGTGTGTGTGTGTGTGTGTGTGTGTGTGTGTGTGTGTGTGTGTGTGTGTGTGTGTGTGTGTGTGTGTGTGTGTGTGTGTGTGTGTGTGTGTGTGTGTGTGTGTGTGTGTGTGTGTGTGTGTGTGTGTGTGTGTGTGTGTGTGGGTGGGTGTGGGTGTGTGTGTGGGTGTGTGTGTGTGGGTGGGTGTGCGAATGTATGTGGCGCTAAAATTTTTTGGGACACGATTTCTCTTGAACGAACGGTACAATTTGATTTGTTTCTTTTTCAATTGATGCATCTTCATGTAACTTAGAACTGATTAGTTTTTAAAGAAGATCGCCTCAGCGGTTTTTTAGTTATTTGCAAAAAATATGCGAAAAAATGTCGAAAATGAGGTTTTTTTGACAAATTCCTCTTTTTCTTTTTCAATCGATGCGTCTTTGTGTAGACTAAATCTGACTGAATCGAGAACAAAATCGTCTCAACAGTTGTTTAGTTATTTAAACATGAAATTTCTGGAGCTTTTTTCATTTCGTTTCGAATTTCAACTGAAAAAGAGATTGGTCGGGAAGTTATTGGTTCGACCCGTAAAGGGTCACACCCACACTACTCGTTTAGGAACTTATGGTTCATTTATAATTAGTTATTCTTTTTTTGGGCGTATCGTTAGCAGCTGTAATGACTAATATCATTTGAAAAATTCAGTAGGAGCTTGAATCGAAGGCAAATCATTTGGGGAAAATTACTCAATTTATTATAAATTAATTAAGTTATTACGTATAATCAGCAAACACATGAATAAAAAATTCAAAAAATTATGAGAATTTATGATGTAATCTAAAATGTAATCTCGGAAGTGTGCAAGTCGAGTTTTTTCTCATTGCATGTTGAAAAAATGACTGAAATCTAATGAAAAATCAAAAAAACTTTTTTGAAAAAACTTACGCCAAGTACTCGTTTCGGGAGCACGTCAAAAAAACTTCGTCAAAAAAACTTCGTTAAAAAAACCTGGTCAAAAAAAATTGCGACAAAAAAAACTTGACGTAAAAAAAACCCGACGTAAAGAAAACCTCGTCAAAACAACCTAACGTGAAAAGACTTCGTCAAAAAAACTTCGTTAAAAAAATCTGGAAAAATTGAAAAAAAAATGAAATGAAAAAAATGAAATTTTTTGGAAAATTGATCTTGTGACTAATAAAACTCTTGTTAAATTCAGCTTGTGTCATTAAAACCTGTGAGATTGACTTGTATTTTGAGCGATCAGAATGTTATTATTGTTTTTGTTTTGATTCTACATGAAAGGGGCGATCGATATTTCTTATTTCTCTGTAATTATTTTGCTGTAATTCTCTGAATTAATCGTTGAATTCTCATTTGTAATTTTTGTAATTTTTTTTGTTTTCGCCTCTGTTTATTAAAATGCTATTTTGTCACTCAGTCCGTAAGGCGACGTTTTATGGTCGCTGCGCGGCCATAAAACCCAGCCTACGAACTAAATAACAAACGAGTAGTGATGGTGTGACCCTTTGCGGGTCGAATCGATAACTTCCCGACCAATACTCTCTTCAGTTTAGATTCAACGCGAAAAACCATAAAATCTGAGAAATTCATGCAAGTAAATAAACAACTGCTGAAATAATTTTGCCTAATACCCAATCAGAATCATGAAAGAGAAGAAAAACATTCATTTGCAAAACTCAATTTCTGTAATTTCCAATGTTTTCAATATTTAGAATTCACGAAATTTCAAATTAGAAAAAAAAATAATGTGATGATTTTTGAAAAATTGCTATATTTGACCGATTGGGTCGATGGTGAAGAGGAGGAAGGGCGGGATTATGTGATTGAATCGATCGAACAAAAAAAATTGTATATTTGTAGATCAATTATAAAAAATTGATAATTTGTTGACATTCAAAAGATTGCATTTTATAAATAACTCAATAACCGCTGAGACAATTTTTCCAAATTCCACTCAATTTTGAGTTACTCAAAGACGCATCGATTGCAATAAAAAACACTTGAATTCCATTGTTTTTCGCGCAGAAATCGTTGATTTCGTAAAAAAACGTCATTTTTTACGATTTTTTCACAAGTTTTACTGAAATAACTCAAAAACCGCTGAGACGATCATGTTCATAATTCAATCAGGTCTAAGCTACATAAAAACACATCGATTGAAAAAAAAACTCAAATCAGACCATTAGTTTTAGAGAAAACGCGAGCCAAAATTTTGTTTACACACACACACACACACACACACACACACACACACACACACACACACACACACACACACACACACACACACACACACACACACACACACACACACACACACACACACACACACACACACACACACACACACACACACACACACACACACACGCACACACGCACACACGCACACCAATTTTTGCAAATCGATTTCGAATCTTCGAGAGTCGATCCAAAGAATATTTTCCCACGCATTTTCATTTTATTTCTAAATATATCCCTATCCCTATGAATGGCATGCCGATGCACGGGACATTTTGCTTTACTTTTCAAAGATGATGAAGAACAATGTGTATAAAAAATAGAAAATCCTTATCCCTTCCACTTCACCGATCTCGCATGTCGTCCGGATTTCCTCCGACGACAGTACAAAAAAAATCCAATTTTTTTTTTACATTCATAACACGAAAATAACTCGTCACGCACTAATGCACTCAGAGACGAAATCTACTATTGATGATCTCTATCTATTTTCTAATATTTATTGTTATTGTTGTGGTTTTTTTCAAATTGGGTTGTTTTGACGAGGTTTTATTTGCGTCGGGTTTTTTTTATGTCAGGTTTTTTTTGATGAAGTTTTTTTGACCGAGTTTTTTTAACGCAAGTTTTTTTGACATGGACCCCTCGTTTCATTACGTTGGAATCGGTAGAATAGTATTTGTTGAAAAATGAGATCCTGTGAACCCTAAAATTATGCAAATGACCCCAAATTGTTCTGAAACATTGAAAAAATGAAGGTAATAAGAAATGAGCGCCAAATTTGCTGGAAACTATGAAGAATCAGTGAACGAAAAAAAATGGAAAAAAAAGTCAGGACCAACGTACTTGGAGTGGTTTTCCAAAAAACTATATTATGCATCTTCCGAGTTGCAAGCTCGATACAAAACGCAAAACTCTCATGAGGATTGACATTAGCATTGAAAACGGCGCCAAGTACGTTGGTCCTGACTTTTTTTTCCATTTTTTTTCGTTCACTGATTCTTCATAGTTTCCAGCAAACTTGGCGCTCATTTCTCATTTCCTTCATTTTTTCAATGTTTCAGAACAATTTGTGGTCATTTGCATAATTTTAGGGTTCACAGGATCTTATTTTTCAACAAATACTATTCTACCGATTCCAACGCAATGAAACGAGTACTTGGCGTAAGTTTTTTCAAAAAAGTTTTTTTGATTTTTCATTAGATACTATTGTACGTGCTGGGTCATTGATGTGACCTTGTCAGCCTTTGAGACCCTCTTCTGACCAATCCTACTTTCTGTAATATATCCATCGTCCACAGAAGCTGCTGTTTGTCTCTTCAGAGATTTTGATTTCTTGACTGTTGAGGGGGGAATTACGGGTGGAATGTCTTCACTGGTTGATGCGACATCGTCGTAGTCCTGGTCCTGATCTTCCAGGAATCTTGATAGATCTCCAAGTGGCAATTTACGAGCCTCTGGGGGAATTTTAGAGAGTTAGTCATTTGGTTTGAAAAACCTTTGAACATCATGTCGAAGTCTGAGTCCATTTTACGAAGACGAGCTTTTGCTTGAAAGTCTTTTATCAGCATGTCACTCTCCTTATGGGTGGAGAGGGATGAGTTGCGTTTACGAGGCTGCTTTGTACGGGGCATGTTGATGGTGTTGGTGGTGGTGATAATAGAGTTGATGAGAGATGTTGATGAGGTTCTGGAAGATTTTTAAAGCAGTTAGATGGGTTCCTTCATTTTGGGGGGGGGGGGGGAGATTATCTGGAGAAGGAGAGGGTTTAGGAGGATGTAGTAGAGGACCTTTTTTTGTAGGAAATTTTGTAGGCTACAAAAAAGGTCTATTTGGTAAGGAGCTTAATTTTTGCCGGATGTGGGTGGTGTTATTTAGGATGAAGTGCAGGGAATTTGATTAAAAAACACTGGTTGATGTACTGTTAAAATTATAATGGTTTATTCGTGGATTGACCCACTCGTTCACGAAAATTATTACACTGAGTTTAAAGTTGAAAATATTGAATTAAGATTTGAGAATTCACTGAATTTTAGAATGGAAAATTAGTTGAATTTAACTGAAATTAATCGTTGAATGTCTCAAAAGAAAATTAAGATAATTAACTGAAAATACGTTGATTAACTTGAACGAAATTTAGATGTTGAGTTACTTGACAGAAAATTGGTGAATTACTAAAAACTGGAATTAACAGAATATTGTTGATTTATTAAGTTGATTAACTTGATAATTGACTCGATAATTGACTCTGACTGATTTAAACTGATTTTGATAACTCAAGGTTAAATAGTTGAGGTACTGATACACTTTGATGCTCACTGTTGAACGACTGTATGAATAATGAATTTGAGGGGGGTCTCGTGTCTCTTCTCTGGTTGACCGTTGACCCGAAGGGCCCCGAAATTTCTCGAATATTCTCTGATCTAATTTCTATGATATTTTGACTTAAATTTTGTCGCGTTTGCAACAAGGTCTTTTGAGAGTTTTGGATTAAGTCACTCGTATCGCGGATCCCGTGGTTAATTAAATAAAACTAATGGAAATGTTGGTATGGAAAAGAAAATCAATACGGCAGTGTAAGAAGAGGAAGGGGCACTCCAAAGATTTTACCAAAGGGCGTTAAGGGGAAACATCGAATCACAAAAGAGGGGAGATACCACTCTCCTTCACGCCACTACACTCAGCCGTTCCCGCCAAAAATGCCACAGACGTACCCTAGGTACGAAACCCAGAGGGAGAATCAAGGAAAACATTGTGAGGACAAACTGGGGAACACTAGTTGGTTGAACTAATCCCTTCCTTTTTCTTTCTCTCCATTGGATCCTATAGAAAGACGGTCGTAAAACGCTGCCGGAAACCCCAGGAGTATGGAAAATCCAAAAGAGACAGGGACCACCACAACAATATGAGGGGTAGTGTGTTCCGCGAACAGCCATAAAATTATAATCTAATAAATGCTGGCAAGAAGGCTCGTTGCAATAAACTACTGAACAAATGAGGTGAAGAAAATTGAAACGCGCATGGACCTGTCTCTTACAAAGACGGACAGCTGTTCACCCACGGAGTATGTTTCCCAGGAAAGTCAAAAGAGAGGCACCTTGGAACCCAATACATCGACAATACCACCCCCTTCCCGCCTAACAAATCAATAGTAAACAATTCGACCATTACCTAATCTTTGACGGGTAACATTCTGTTGAAACTCAATAGATATTGTGACACACGAACATCATATGACTCAACAATGCAACGGGATTACTAGAAAATGTAAATCGTCAAAGGCTATAGATTAGAGAGACCTCCTAGTTAACAGCTCGAGTGACTGGGACTGTCACCCCGGTTCCTGGTAACATTTCATCAATAGAAATACGGAAAATTATGGCAAAGATTCTGAAGAGAACCTTTTTTTTATTACTTTGGAAGAGGGTGGGTGCGTACTCTGGGTACACCGCTAAATGTCACCGTAATAGAGAGATAGGACTTTCTGAGAAGTAAACAAACTCCGAACAACATGCCCATATTAGGAAATACAAAAGACAACGTTAACCCCTCTACGTGGACCAATCACAGGGATTACACCCGAAAGACGACCATATAAGGAGTGTAGCAAGTTACTTCACGCATAAAGTATTGATTTTTATTCATTCTCGAACCAATCAGGGAAAGACACGCAAATAAGAAGGGTGGGAGTGTGCCTGTAGGGTACAAGGATAGGAATGTGCCTGTAGGGTACAGAGATAGGAGTGTGCCTCTAGGGTACAAGGATAAGACCCTGGATGATATATAAGGGAGGATGCTGCCCCTGGCCAGTCAGTCAGAAATTTCAACAACTACCGATCCGATTACATCGTGCCCCTATCAGTCAGAAAATTCATCAAGCAACGGTTACACCGTGACTCTGTCAGTCAGCCATCTGAACTAACGGTAACGGTCAAGAAAATGACCCTAAATTAAAGTTTTTCCTATTGCATTTTTTGTTGGAATTTCATCAAAATTATGTTATATAATCTGCGAAACATAGGTGGCAAACCCATATTTCGAGTTATTTGATAGGTGTAAATTGCCTAAAAGGGCAATTTTTCCTTTATTTTCATTTTTCCTGGTTAATTTGGATTTTTTCAAAGTCTGAATGTGTTTATTATGATTAAAATTATTAAAATTATTAAAAAGATATAGTATATATGTAATTGAAAGGACCCTGTGAGCGAAATTCACGTCAAAGCTCAATTTTATGATGGGAACTCCAAGAACCATCCGTGAAATCATGACACCAATAATCCCCTGTCAACTATTACACCGCTTTTAGCTGAAGAAGGCAGGAGCCACGTCGTGCACGTGGCAGTGTGACGGCTCCCATCGAGAAGAACCTACACAATCGCCGACGCCCTAAACAACGATGGCTAAATTTGACCTTGAGTACAAAACACCTCCGTCACCCTCCATGTGACAATAAAATTAATTTATATATGTGGTTATGATTTAAGTGGTTCTTATTTTAAGAATTTTCCACAATTAAATCCCACTATTGTTGACAAAAAATTGTTGTTACTTCATATCATTTGATTATGAGTACAACATATACCTCAAGTCAAAGATCAAAAATTATTTACTGAATTTAGCCTCACCTTCATAACAACCACACAGCGCAACCCGAAGACAAGAACACCATCTTAGCCATGAACAAAACAAACAATTCTCAGATTCCTACATTTCTCACAAATAAATTGAATATTCAACACTTTTTCCCGTTTTTAAACCTTAATAATGTCTTTTTTCATTGTTACAAATCTCAACGAACTCAAATAGTAACATGTTCACGTCTGTATAACGAGGGATTCAGCCAGCTAACGCGTGGTTACCTGTCCTACAGTGACTGACATGGTGGGGGGTGTCACGTGTCTATATCTTGTGTCCTTTACTAGTCCGCACACTTCTTACCTTGATTTCTTTCATTTTTCGGTTATTAAATTCAATTCAAATACCCTGATTTTAATTTCTGTTTAAGGGCCTTATATTTGTCCATTACCGAACTAACATCTCTCCGTTCAAGAGAGTCCAGTACCAAGTCATCCAATCCTACAACTCTTTCATAAGAGTCTACATCTTGGTACGATAGTACCAAGTCTGGTAACGAGGTTTCACCTGGGTGATTCGCTCTACAACCACCTCGACGAGTCTCAGAAAATCTGCAACTCTTGTTGCGAGAGTCCTGTACTGAATCCTGTCACGAGACTTCACCGAGCTGGCTCTTTCTTCAATTATAAACGGCAGTATTTTCATCCTGCTGAGCCTAATGCGAATATTATTGACTATCACCCTGATATTCGCCATCATCTGGTTCTACGTCAAGATCCAGTCCGAGCTGACCATCCGCCACGCCATTGAAACTTGGGGCCGTAATGCGACTTCAGGTAAATAAAAACCTGCTGCAGAGGTCATCAATTTGCCCTAACCCAGTCTACAGTCGACCCCTTGGGGTTTGCACCCCTGCTGACACCTCTGCCGCACCGAGCCTTCTACAATAGACACCTGTATCGGTACCTGCCACCGGTTTCCAGAGTCATCTTACCTGAGTGATTCACCCTAGTTTTTCCACCAACTACTGTAAGTTAATTTTAGAGATCAAACTAGACCTAATTATTATCTTCCTCTATTCCTTCCTATTTTTTCCTTTCGGTTTTATCTTGAACGGTGTGTGTATTTCATTTCCTCGGTAAAATAAATTAATTTCATAAAGTGTGTAAACTCATCTCTTTGCCTGCGTTGTCTTTTCTCTCTCCACTGTCACGTAGTAAACTCCATTTACGTACTTTAGTACCTAATCCCACGCAATCAGTTCCCTACCTCTGAAGAAATTCATTCCCTTATTTTTTTGGTTTC
Organism: Coelinius sp. EB29; assembly: GCA_035578325.1. Taxonomy (NCBI): domain Eukaryota; kingdom Metazoa; phylum Arthropoda; class Insecta; order Hymenoptera; family Braconidae; genus Coelinius; species Coelinius sp. EB29. The sequence goes on along the minus strand of JAOZGT010000001.1, from coordinate 7,588,290 downwards.
TTCCTGTTGTAACTAGTTACGGTCCGATCAGCTCTGAGGTCCCCTTAAGGTTGGTTAAATTAAATAAAAAAACTTCTCAAAAACCGTAACACTCGTTTAAGAGATAAATTGATAATTAAGTGAGAGTAATTTAGAAATTGATTTTTTTGGAGTTCTCTCTGGTTAATTATTGAATTATCTGGGAAACGTGAGGTTCTAGGAGAATTTATCAAGAAACATTTTTTGTGGGAAATTCTATCAGCCTCAAAAAAGGTCTATTTGAAACGTAGATAGATTTAAGGCTATTTCTCGTGAGTCAGAATTGAATTATCACCGAAAATCTTCGGCTACACTCGAGAACCCTCGGGTTAACGGACAGGAAGACGCTCAACCCCTCCGGTATTAGTCGGTCTCTAGCGATAGAAGCAACAAGTCAAGTCGTTCTCTAGCTTTGAGAAGATTAGTAGCTCTTCAGCGATTAAATATTCAGAGATTATCAATTGTTATCAGAGTTTAGAGACTTTCAACTATTTAATTTACCTTAATTACTTTGTGAGATCATCAACATTGAATTTACTTATTATTTGTTACTTATCAGTTCAGTATTCAGTCGAGTCATCAGTTAATTGTGATTTATTTATTTCAATTAAGCTTCGAGTCAGTTTTACTAACTTTTCTTTCTTCAATTTACCAAGTGAACATTTCCAGATATTCAAAAAACTGTAAATAAGTGTAAATATTCATTTAAGGAGTGGTTAAACTCCACAGAATAAACGAGGAACAGTTTGTAAGAAGTTGAGAGTTTTCAATTCACATAGATATTAAAAAACCTATTACACCACCCACATCCACGGCAAAAATTAAGCTTCATTTCAAACAAGGTCTTTTGATATTTTCTCCTAAAATGAATAATTCCAGAGTTAAATGCATTATTGAGGAAGATTTCACGGTTGAGGTTAATTATTTTATGATTTTGATCAGTAATTCGTGATTTTTGAGTGGATTTACCTTCAAGTCGGCGTGAGAATGTGTCAATGGCTGGCGTTTGGTGTCATCCTTCAAGCATTCGACGTTTCTGAGGCCCAGATATCTTTTTTATCCAGTTATTTTTTTATCCAATTGTTTAAATACATTCGAGGATTATTCGACGAGTGTTTACCTCTTTATTTGGAATAATAACCAATTATTCCTGAACAATTAAAATAAACCACCAATTAAGGACTTTTTCTCTTTAATTTTCGTCACTTTTGTAACGATTATCTGAGAAACTGAGGATTTTAAGAGGAAGTGTCAGGAGACCTTTTTTTTAAGGAAAGGTCAGGAGACCTTTTTTCTATAAACATGGTAAATTAATTGAGAATTATTATTTCATAAGAATAATTGTTAATAATTATTAATATTATTGATTCTACATATAATGGGTTTTCTATCGCATTTCTTCCGCGTGACGTGTGAGGGAGGGGAGAGCGCAATGGACTCATATAATGATATGGACAATTGTTAATAATATTAATTATTATTAATTAAAGTAAATATTTTTTATGTGATTTATTTCTTTTTTTCTAACAGCATAATTTTTCCCCAATTTTCTTGACTGTCATTATTTTAATTTTTTCTTGTCTCTTTCTTTCTAAATTCTGTGAGTAGAAGGGGGGGGGGGAGGTACAATAGATCCAAATGATAATATGGACAATTGTCGATATTGTCAATTATGACTAGTATTTTTTTGTTTTTTTTTTAATTCTTCATCATAATCATTAATTTTTAGTTGGCATTTTTTACTGTTATTGTTCATACAACAGTAATTGAGGGAAGGTGATATACTTGACGCCATAGAAATTATCTGAAATTTAGGGGGGAGGGGGGATGTTCTTACATCATCGATTCATCAGAAAATGGCAACTTTGAGAGGGATCAAGGAATTTGAAATGTTTTATGGGTCAAGAAAAATATTTCAAAGGGTTTTTTTATGTTCGAAAGAGGAGGAAGGGGACTTGAACCCATAGAGATTATCTGAAATTTGGGAGATATGTTCTTCGACCATCGATTCATCAGAAAATGCCAACTTTGAGAGGGATCAAGGAATTTGAAATGTTTTATGGGTCAAGAAAAATATTTCAAAGGGTTTTTTTATGTTCGAAAGAGGAGGAAGGGGACTTGAACCCATAGAGATTATCTGAAATTTGGGAGATATGTTCTTCCATCATCGATTCATCAGAAAATGGCAACTTTGAGAGGGATCAAGGCATTTGAAATGTTTTATGGGTCAAGAAAAATATTTCAAAGGGTTTTTGCTTCCGGACGGAAGCTTTGTTTTTACAAGATTTTTGATATTGTCCAATTTTGTGTGGAAATGATGTGGAGTGTTATGAAACGTCAAGATATGATATTTTTAGCGCCTGTCCGTATGTGTGTATGGATGTGTGTGCAGATTTTTATTTTATTTTTTGAAATTGGGATAATAAAACGGCAAAATTTTTTCAGAAAAATCTGAAATTTTTACACGTATTTAGTATCTCTTATTTTCAGCTTCAGGCAAAATTTCAGCTTGATCGACCGATTAGTTCTCGAGATATCGTCATTTATTGGAAAATCGTTTTTCTTCAATATCTCGGGAACGGTTCAAGCGATCGATTTTTTTTTTTTTTCAAAATATTCGTCATAAAAATATCTATCGATTTTGATAAAAATATTCACTCCGATACCCGAGAAGTTACATAGTTATAGCCCTTTTTCTATTTTCTTTGCTAAAATCCTTGTGCGCGTGATAACTTAAAAAATAATCGATAAAAAAAGTTCAAATTTTGTATGATTGTAGGTCTTATGAAAATAAAGGTTGCTATTTTGGATGGGCGCAATTGACCGATTAGTTTCGGAGATATTGCATTTTATGTATAAAACTCGTTTCTCTGATATCTCAGAAACTACTTGACCGATTCGTTTTTTTTTTTTTCAAAATATTCGTCACGGTGGCTTCTATCTAATACAATCAAAATATATATACCGCCCTATTGAAAGTTTTCGAGATATTGTCGATTTTCTATTTTTATTCTCGGAATTTGTCCCAACGAGCTATTATGTAACTAAGAGTTGGTGCCTGAATCAGAAATTTGGGCTACTAGTTGGTATAGTCAGGTTACAATTCTGTGTAAAATTTAAAGTCGATATGTCCTCTACTTTCCAAGATACAGCCAATTATTATTTTTTTTCCCTCTTCAAAGAGGATGGAAGTTGGTGTTGAGTGCAAAATTTCAGCAAAATTTCAATCGATTTAGATTTTCCTTGAGGATTAATTGAAAAGTAATTCATAAATTTATTTAATTTTTTTTTTTATTCTCGTTGAATACGATGGGACAGCTCACGGAATAAATAATCATTATTCTATTCTATTTCCCTTTCAAATGGGATGAAAATGGGATAAAGTAGGAAATTCCAGCAGAACTCAACCATTTTGGATTTTCTTCCAACACTGATTGAAGAGTAATTCATAAATTTATTTCACTGATTTTCTTTATTCCAGTGGGATTTCCTTGAGGAAATGTAATTCATAAAGTTTCTATATTTTTTTCTGGGCAGAATCAATTCTAGATGCGTTCGGAAGCTAACTACCAATGAAATTGGTAGAAAGAAGAAAACAAGCATAATATAATCCCGCATTTCTTTGACCGCTTAATACCAGCCGCATGGCAGTGACCGCCTACTTGTTTTATGTTCGAAAGAGGAGGAAGAGGACTTGAACCCATAGAGATTATCTGAAATTTGGGGGATATGTTCTTAGACCATCGATTCATCAGAAAACGGCAACTTTGAGAGGGATCAAGGAATTTGAAATGTTTAATAGGTCAAGAAAATTATTTCAAAGGGTTTTTTTTATGTTCGAAAGAGGAGGAAGGGGACTTGAACCCATAGAGATTATCTGAAATTTGAAAGATATGTTCTTCCATCATCGATTCATCAGAAAATGGCAACTTTGAGAGGGATCAAGGCATTTGAAATGTTTTATGGGTCAAGAAAAAGATTTCAAAGGGTTTTTTTATGTTCGAAAGAGGAGGAAGGGGACTTGAACCCATAGAGATTATCTGAAATTTGGGGGATATGTTCTTAGACCATCGATTCATCAGAAAATGGCAACTTTGAGAGGGATCAAGGCATTTGAAATGTTTTATGGGTCAAGAAAAATATTTCAAAGGGTTTTTTTATGTTCGAAAGAGGAGGAAGAGGACTTGAACCCATAGAGATTATCTGAAATTTGGGAGATATGTTCTTCGACCATCGATTCATCAGAAAATGGCAACTTTGAGAGGGATCAAGGAAGTTGAAATGTTTTATGGGTCAAGAAAAATATTTCAAAGGGTTTTATCAAGTTCGAAAGAGGGGGAAGGGCACTTGGACCCATAGAGATTATTTGAAATTTGGGAGATATGTTCTTCCATCATCGATTCAACAGGAAATGGCAACTTTGAGAGGGATCGAGGAAGTTAAGGGAGGAAATCAAAAGAGAGAATTGATATGAATCGATAATCCCTCATTATTTTTTGTCATGAATGATATCTAATTACAAGTATTCATCCCCCCAAAGCTTGTGATCTCCGCTTTCTGCGTAACCCAGGGCTAACGACGTGGACGTAGCGGATAAATAGCCCCATTTTTTTTGTTTTTTTTGTTTTTTTTTTGTTTTCTTTTTTTCTCCTTTTTCTCGTCTTTTTTCTTTCCCCTCTTTCATGGTTTCAATTGACCATAGCCTTTTTAGTTGAATTCAACTTCAAAGTCTTTGAAACACAGACTATTGATGACTACTTATCTCAACAAATCGGAGCAATATTGCAATGTCGTTGAGTATCCTTTCGGTGGTATTTGATTCACTGTCAGTGGTAGTGTCGCCACTTTCTGACGACATGAGAATAATGTATGCAGTAGCTCTTTATGTATTGTAATACGCTCGATACTTTCAGTGGTTTCGGCCACGGGGTTTTCCCTCAACAAAAAGTGTGTCTTCATGATCAAATTCGATCGATAAAGAAGTACAAATTATGTACATCCACAGGCAGGCATGAATGCCACAACTGACCCCGTCATTTTGACATGGCACGTCAGGTGGACAGTAAAAACTCCAGGGTGGGTCTTTTTGTACGATTTCTGGATCAAGAATGTTGACCAACGTCAAAATGGCATGAAAAAGATGTAAGGATAAACGTTTTCGACGCATCGAGTCAATCAACACAAGCATGTGATTCTTTGTATCGACAATCATCAGAGTCCAGTGATTTAGAGTCAATAGATGGAGCGGAAGTATCCAATATTCAGCTCCAGAGAGGCGACGTTGAATGAGATATCTCTTGAATCCATCACTCAGTTTATTTAGGATGAGGTTGCCAGTTATCAATGTATCAATAAACACGATGTTCGCTTGTCTAGTCTCTCGAGCTGTGTCCACCACCATCGCAGCGAATGCATTCAGGATATTATCACTTAACTCCTTCCCTGGTTTCAGCGTTTCTAGATCATACGAATCTAGTGGGAAGCCTCTGATGTTCAAATGTATCCGTCCAAAATCTTCTGGATAAGTCGCTGTTCGCGAGAAAAGACGTTCTCGTGCGTTCTGGACTTCGAGTATTCGTAATCGTGATTGTAGATCAAGCTCATCGTTCTCGTCGTCTCCACTTTCAGATCTTGATTTTTCATCATCTTCTTCAACCATACCCTCTTGCTCTGAATTCTTATTAACTTTATAGTTTATTTTTTCAGGTTCGAAATCCTCACAACCTTCATCTTTCATATTCTCAGCCTCTGTTTCTTCATCACTGTCTTCGGTGAGATTCTCATTTCGCATATCATCATCACTGACTTGCTCATCACTTCTACCCGACTTGCCATCACTCCCAGAATCTTCTGCAGTGTGTTTTGATGAATTCATTTTCCGTTTTATAAATTTGGGATACGTGAAATAACGATTTTGGCCTTTTGGTCTCCTTGGTTGGCGCCTTAGCCAAAACTCCTCTGCAGTCTCATCAGTACGCTCTTGGGGAAGAGTTTTCTCTTTCAATTTTTGCCTTTGAGTATCAAGAGAGTAGTCACGATCTATGAAACGATTGAAAAGCAATTTCTCTTGTTGCTGAACAAAGCGTGCTGCCATAACCCTCTTCTCGCTCGGCCAAATCATCCACTTCACCAATTTGTGCCAATTTTCGACTGAATTGTTCGAATCTCTGAGAATATTGGATCTTTTGATGACGACAGCAGACCATAAGGGGAAGTATGGCATCCACGTATTCAATAAATACAGTATAAACTGCGGTAGATAATATTTGCACGTTTCAGCATTGGCACAGGGGAAATCTTGCAAAAGTTGGTTGTATAAATTCAGGAATTGGTCATAATACAATGAGTCTTTTACCTTGAAACCAAGAAATTGATCATCGTCCAAGACTTTTCCCTCGTCTGACGCATCTCCAGTTGGTTCACTTTCTGGATCTAATGGTGTAAAGTCATTGAGAAGACGAATATGTTCATTACGCTCCTCTGTGGTCATTTCCAGCATTAATATCTTCACCATTAAGGCAAAAATATCTTTCGCCTTGTCCAAAGTGTCACTATGAAGCAACATACTTACAGCTCGACTTACAATGGAATAAAGGGGGTCCTTTTTCTTCAAACCTAAACCAAGTAGTCTCTTTTGAGCTGTTTTCAACATATGAGGTCCACATATGTGTAAAACTGTACGAGAGAACTGTTGATTCTCATCTCGAAAGAGGGTGTTGATGTAATCAATCAGAGAGAGTTTATTGAGAGCAAGAGATGCAGCTTGTAATAATGCTAAACTGAAATCTGATTCCAACTTGTCAATAAAAGGATAACGTTGTGTCAATAATCTGAGATTGTAGTCCAGTTGCAGCAAAAATACTGTCAAATATGGAACTGATTGGGCAGCGCTGACGAATTCAGCAACAGGAAAAGGACCCTTTCCATCTTTACCAGGGAGAATGATGGTGTAGTAATAAATTGGTTTCGTTTCGCCTGGAGGTTACTTCACGATTGTCCCAGTTGAATCCTAGTAACAGAACACTGTTCCAATGGGCTCTGATAATAAAACTCTTAACTGCGCCTCTGCGAAAAACGAAATATAAAATGGTTTCAACGAAAACTGTTGAATGTAGTTATTAAAGTGCTGGCCTTTCCATGTCACTTCATACTGCTCAATCAATCCAGAGATAAATTCCGTAAGATTTGGACTCAGATCATCTTTACTTCTATCGACACTATTAATCTTCTGTAAAAGCATGAGACTTGGTGTATCATTGAGGTTACCCTTCGCCAATTTTGAGACATTACCTGGATTCATCGATTCTAGTTTTTGCTTATACGCTGAACTACCTTTCATTTCAGCAGCGATTTTATCCCTGTAGATACCGCAGATGAATCTCCTGTGCCCCTCTCCTTTCTCATGCTGTAATTCTCCATCAGCCGATACAGAAATTTCACGAGCCGTGAATGGCTCAGATATTTTTGACTTACAGGTAAATTTATATTTGACACAATTTTTGTGTTTGCAATCTGCTCGTGCTTGAAAATATTTTCCATTCTTCCCCCCATCTGCATAACACTTATTCCAACCGAATGTCAAAACACAGTAAGGGTAAACCTCTTTGAATCGGGTATTAAAAGCATCAGTCCACTTATCTCTTGGAATGTGTTTCAGGCGCTTTTGTCCGGTCCAATACTTTGCCCAAAATTCTGCTTCCAATATGATGGGAGGGCCATTGAGTGCTGTCGTCTTCTTAAGACGTTTGATTTTCTTCCTAGTGCAAGAAAAATTGAAAGGAGCTTTTTTTGGAAAACTGATGGAGAAATCTGACGAATCTGAAGAATAAAGGCATTTTGATGGGGCAGTAGGGATCTTACCAGTTCTCTTTTTAGCAAAATATACTCCATTTTCCTCATGGAAAGATGATTCTGCGGATACTTCATGATCCACCGTAGGAGAAAAATTCTCAAAAGCCTCATTGTCATCGAGATCAATTGGTGAACTAATTGTTCTAATGAACTCAGACTCATCCACAGAGGCTTCAGTATTGACTGAAATAGCTGGAGAAGGTGGTGATGAGCAGGGTTCAAATGATATATCGGAATCCTCTGCAATTTCCATTAATGAATTGATCTTCTCTATGATGTTCCTGATTGCGTCTGTATTATTGCGCAATTTCAAGAAACATTTATGAACATAATTGTCGATAGTTTTCTCGATCACAATGGGTAGGCGAGTTTTCAGAATATCTCGACAAATGGATTTCCATACAGTAGCATCTTTCGCCTTGTAAGAAAACTTCAGTAAAGTGTCAAAGGTGTCCGTCACATCATCTCCTCCATAGCGAGCCCGAATAGCATGAGCAACCATATGATTCGTGATAGTGATCGGTACTTTCACCATTATGTTCAATGAAATATACTATTGGGTACACAGCAATTATACGATTCTACTCCGAAACTAGAAAAAGTTCTTCTACAAGAGCGAATGAAAAATATACAATGATATGAATATTTGAGGTCTTTTTAACACTCTCAACTTATGCAAAACCTCCGCACTGCCTAACGTGAGTCTCACGAAAAAAAAAAATTATTGTTAATAATGATAAAAATAATAATAATATTGAAACTAATAATAAATTACGCCAATGAAGTCGTATTATCTTGAAAACGACAAATGTGATGTGTTAGTTCACAGATCTGTTGCTTTTTTCATTCACTATAACTACACTACTGTAAACCACTTGCGTGGCAATAAATCGTATACGCTAGACAAGTTCCAGTGGCGCGCAGTTGCCGCGCTGTCTCGTGGACATTCTGCGCAACTCTCCGATGAGCGTTTCAGCTGTCACTCATATGTCTACATGTGTTATCACTCGTTACATTAATTTTTTTTCCTAATTCATTCGAGTATTATATCATTTACAATGAGTTTAATAATTAAAAGTGGCTTTCAAGAGGTCGATTTGTCGGCCTTCCGGCCTAAATCAATCAGTAAAGACACAAAATTAGTCAGTGACGTGAGAGAACTCATTGATGGAAATAATATACGTATCTGTGGATCAGTGATTTAACATTTTTTCCTTTGAAATATTCAATTATCTCAAGAATGAGATATTTTAGGGAAAAAATCAAAAGACGCTTTTTGTAGGGAATTTAATGAACTAGAAGGTAAATGAACTAGAAGGTAATGAACTAGAAGGTTAAGAAAGACTCCCCCACCTACGTGGCCATGTGTTTTGGGGCATGGAGGCTACATGTGGGGGGGAGGTCTTTTTTTACATTTACCAACTAGAAAAAAGATTTTTAGACATTTTCTTTTAAAATCATTAATTACTGAGATGAATGAACAAAGGCAAAAAATAAAAAAAGTTGAAACACTAATTTTTGGAGTAAACAAAATCATCGGTAATAAATATCAAACTATCTCGATAATGAGTCATTTTGGAAGAAAATATCAGAAGACCTTTTTTGTTTGAAATTTCCTGCTCTACAAAAAAGGTCATCTGACATTTTCCTCTAAAACCACTTGTTTTCAAGATAAATGGAATTTATTCGAAATATTTTTTTTTCCTTTCAGACTCCCATGGACGATTTCGGAATGTGTGAAAATGCACTCCAAGATTATTTTTAGCATTGTTGGAACAATTCACAACACAAAAATTACGTTTTGACAATTTTTGTGGAATTTTTGGTGATTTTTCTGTGGGCTCCATAATACACGTTTCGGTAGTAAATAGGCTGACTGCTCCTCGAAGAGTTGCTACCGTAGGCCACCCGGTGGCACCACCCGAGCTACTTGTCTAGCGTATAGTGACATGTTCGCTGGGTACCTAAACTCAAATAAAGAAAGGAAGAATTAAAAAAAATTTTAAAAGGGGATCTGAAGTCGTGGACCTGTCAAAAACAATGGAGTATGTAATGAATGTTGAAAACAAGGATGAAAATGGCAAAAAATTAATTATCAATTATAAAAATTATTAATTATTATTATTATTATTATTTTTTTTTAAAGAAAAAAAGTTGCAATTTTCTAATGAATTGATGATGGAAGAACATATCTCCCAAATTTCAGATAATCTCTATGGGTTCAAGTGCCCTTCCTCCTCTTTCGAACCTAAAAAAACCTTTGAAATATTTTTCTTAACCCATAAAACATTCCAAATTCCTTGATCCCTCTCAAAGTTGCCATTTTCTGATGAATCGATGATGGAAGAACATATCTCCCAAATTTCAGATAATCTCTATGGGTTCAAGTCCCCTTCCTCCTCTTTCGAACATAGAAAAACCCTTTGAAATATTTTTCTTGACCCATAAAACATTTCAAATGCCTTGATCCCTCTCAAAGTTGCCATTTTCTGATGAATCAATGGTCGAAGAACATATCTCCCAAATTTCAGATAATCTCTATGGGTCCAAACGCCCTTCCTCCTCTTTCGAACATAAAAAAACCCTTTGAAATATTTTTCTTGACCCATAAAACATTTCAAATGCCTTGATCCCTCTCAAAGTTGCCATTTTCTGATGAATCAATGATGTAAGAACATCCCCCCTCCCCCCTAAATTTCAGATAATTTCTATGGCGTCAAGTATATCACCTTCCCTCAATTACTGTTGTATGAACAATAACAGTAAAAAATGCCAACTAAAAATTAATGATTATGATGAAGAATTGAAAAAAAAAACAAAAAAATACTAGTCATAATTGACAATATCGACAATTGTCCATATTATCATTTGGATCTATTGTACCTCCACCCCCCCCACTCTCAGAATTTAGAAAGAAAGAGACAAGAAAAAATTAAAATAATGACAGTCAAGAAAATTGGGGAAAAATTATGCTGTTAGAACAAAAGAAAAAAATCACATAAAAAATATTTACTTTAATTAATAATAATTAATATTATTAACAATTGTCCATATCATTATATGGGTCCATTGCGCTCCCCCCTTCCTCACACGTCACGCGGAAGAAATGCGATAGAAAACCCATTATATGTAGAATCAATAATATTAATAATTCTTAATAATTATTCTTATGGAATAATAATTCTCAATTAATTTACCATGTTTATAGAAAAAATAGCAATTTAAATTACTTTGAAATTATCGGCCGCTAGCTACGGCTGCTAGTTTCAGGGTGATAGATGTTCTATTACGTTGTACGCTATCCCAGTGGTTTCTTTCTTGTAAGGGAAGGAAGTGTGAGCTCCCCCCGAGACTCAGGCCGATCTTTTACCTTTTGACTTTAACTAAAACTCTACCCTGTGACATTGACAATCGTCACAACCTTTTTTGTAGCTTATAAAATTCTTTACAAATTTTAAATGTAGATTCTTCAACCGTACAAATTCAATAAAACTCAGTTTTCTTGGCCTGACCGCCAGGCCAAGAAAACTGAGTTTTATTCTTTACCAAAAATGTCTTTTGACATTTTTTTATAAATCTCTTTTTTTTGAAGATATCCATCAATTAATCTCAATGTGATTGTCAAATGGATCTTTCAATTGACTGATGGATTAATAGCAATGAATATGGTTAAATAAATCATTAATTATTTAGATCATGTATCATACCAACGGTCCATTCCTCCACTGACAAAATGACTCTTACTCTCGAACACAGCGAGTGAATTATAACACTGTCATCGTGTTGACAAGTATATTGCAACAACAAGGGAAAATAACACCATCACTCACCATCACTCGCCACTCAGTGCATGCGCAGCGCTGTATTTTCACGCGAACAATTGGCTAATTTCAGGCTACTACCAACTTTCAAACTTGATTCTGAGACGAAATAATCTCAATTGTGAATTTTTGAGAAATCCGCGTTGTTTATTTTTGTATCTCCGTAAATGCTCATCGGAAAAATAGGATAATAACATTAATCGCAAGACGTTAGGCGATTTTTATATAATGAAAGTGGCGTTAGTTTCTGCGTAATCAGTGCCATTTTCATTTTATGGAGATATTATTATACAGAGGTAATGGAGGGGGTAGTTGTCTCGTGTATAGATACGTGGTAGCTGTCTGCCAGTTTTATTTGAGTTGTGTCGAGTTGAGTCGAGCGGGAAATTTCAAAAACTGGTTACTTGGCCGATACGCTACCGCGTATCTCGATGCACCGTAAATACTAGTATCCATGTGTCGGTCTCGCACCGACTAAAACCCTAACCTAATCTAGCTACCGCTCTTCCTTCAGGTGGTCGAAGTGTGTGTGTGTGTGTGTGTGTGTGTGTGTGTGTGTGTGTGTGTGTGTGTGTGTGTGTGTGTGTGTGTGTGTGTGTGTGTGTATGTGTGTGTGTGTGTGTGTGGGTGGGTGGGTGTGGGTGTGTGTGGGTGTGTGTGTGTGTGGGTGTGTGTGTATATTCTGTCGCATAGAAAGGAAGTGAGCAAAGAATGGAAGCACAAAGTAGAAAGGAAGTCATGATCTCGACCACCTGAGTATGTTGGAATCATTTCTTTCTATGCGGAAAAGCACGTGCTCACCATGTGCTTATTTCGGCCCTCTTTGAAGATTTTCGTGCCTGCGTTCTTACGCTGCATTAGTAAGGTTCCGCTGTCTGAACCATAAGTTAGCAAAACATCGATATAGGATGGATGAAAAATTGTTTTCGTTGCACCATATTTTTGTGCTATCCGAATACCTCACTTAGAATCTTTGTTCTGCTAGGTTGACGGAGCTGTGCCACAGGGAATATGAAGACAAGAATCACCCGGAGGTTGTTCTTCAGTTTAGTTGGTATTGGTTGCACATCAGACTTGATCGAGTCCGATATAACGCAAGAGGGGAACGCTTCCCGGACCGTGTCTGCGTAAATGCATTCTGCACACACACACATACATGCCCTTCGACCACCTGAAGAAAGAGCGGTAGCTAGATTAGGTTAGGGTTTTAGTCGGTGCGAGACCGACACATGGATACTAGTATTTACGGTGCATAGGGTATTTCTCCAAAAAAGCCTGAAACTTGGTAGGTAATGTCAATTTTGCTTCCAAATTGTTCCAGTTTCAATCACCGATGAAATTAAAGAAAAAGTGGAAGGGAGAACAGTGTATCGAGCAATCTAGTGACTAAACCTAGTAAATTTCTACTGCACTCGCGGCTATGTTGGGATTACCTGTGCATTGTTTACGTTACAGCAGAGTGGATTTATTTCTATCAATAGTGAATAATCCATTGATTATTAATTGATATTTAATGTGTAAGCCACCTAGCACAAAAGCCATCTGCTGAGCCAAAATCTACTTCCCGCGATCCCAGCATAACGGACATGTGGCAAGCATGCCCGCTGGAATGGCATTGCAACCCGCACAAGCGCAGCTTGCCGGGTAGACCCAACCGACGCCCCTACGAATCCAACCCAAATAAGGTCCCACGGCTTGTGCCGGGGCTTATAGGACCTTCCTCATAGTACCACTTTGCACGGTTTGGTGTCCGTGATGCTAGCTTTAGTTATGGTTTCCTGCGTGGAGCAGCAACTTCATCCCCTATATCCTCTAAAGAGGGCTTCGCAGCCTTTATATGCCATTTCTGTCCCTAGCGACTGGGAGAATTAGATAAACCAGCCAGCCACAACAATACAATGGACTCTCTCTAGCCTTTGTTGCAATTGAACATATCATGTGTGACATACGCCCTTTATTTGCCCGGGCAGATATATTTGCCTAGGCAGATATTAATTGATATTGTAACTTTCGAAGTTTTCAGTAATATTATAATTTTGCAAGCCACCAGCCATCAGACATAGGAAAAGCATATACGAATCATCATCCGCCATCCGACATCCACCAGCCACTAGACACGAAAAAGGCATATACGAGTCAGCATCCAGCAGCCACCGAATCAAAGCATATACGAGTCATCATCCACCAGCCACCAAACACGAAAAAGGCATATACGAGTCACCATTCACCAGCCGCCAGTCACGAAAAAGCATATACGAGTCACCATATATAAGCGACCAGCCACCAACCACGAAAAAGGCTTATACGAGTCACCACCCACCAGCCACCAGCCACCAGCCACCAACCACGAAAAAGGCCTGGTTGAGATGGATACTAGTTTTTGCCGTGGTTGTGGGTGGTGTGAGGAAAGTTTTAATGTTGTGAGTCAATTATTGATAACACTTGTTGAAATCACTAACACTGAATTTATTAACGGTATTGAACCGCAGGTTATGATTATTATACACTATTTATATGGGTGCTAATTGTCTCTGATAATTAACTATTTCTTGACAACTAATTAACCACTTGAATTACTGACTCTAAATGTCGTTACTGGATAATTCACTAAGAAACAACTTGATAATTGAATTGAGGTTTAACTGAATTGATAATTGGCTTGAAGAGGTTGAATATTGATAGATGTGTCTGAATTGATAATACAATACTATTGTTGATATTAAACTTTGAATATTGAACGTTACATAACTGTGACCTCATCTTTGCTTGAGCTATGAATCGGTGATCTACTTGAAAGAGAGGTGAGAGATACTCGTTGATGCACGACACGTGGCTGCGGTGAAAAGACTCGAAATAATAGATAATTGAATACATTTTAGTTGAGGGTTAATTGCTGAATTAGTACTTGAATAACCTGACAATACTGACTCGATGATTTTACTTATTGCTGAGTTACTCGGTGATTTACTAATTGATTGATTGCCCGAAAGCTAGTGAACGACATGTTGAGTACTAAGTCGAGACTTGTTGCTTGCCCGAAGGCTCGCTGACGACTACTACTATTTAAAAGTAGGGTGATTTACTTCTGGACTAACTGTTGACCCGAAGGTCTCGATTGTTTCCGAATTTACTCGAACTGACTTATTAAATTGATAGAAAAATAGCTGCATTTCAAACAAGGCCTATATGAGTCATCATCCACCAGCCACCAGCCACCAGCCACCAGCCACCAGACACCAGGCACCAGCCACCAAGGGGTGCGAAAATACACAACTCAAAGTTTTTGAGATATGGTCACTTTTCTGTTTTTCACCGAAAATAATTGTTAACACGCTAACTTCTGAAAAATCAAGATATCAACTTGAGATTTGGCATGAAAATATTTCTTGCAATTGTCATGTTTGGTGTTGAAAATCAGCTCAATCGGACGGTTAGTTCCAGAGATATTCAACTTTTATGGAGTTGAAATTAATTGCAAGTAATAATTGGGTTTATGTGGTCTTTCGATATCATTCGTTCGTTCGGGAATTACTATAATTGTAAGATTAAACAAACTTACCTGTAAGTGAAGTTCAATCGTAATTGTATTCGCGCCTCTTCCGAGAGATCAAGTATGTAGTACCTCCATCGCCCTACCGATGTCGCCACAACTTTTAGAGTCAACCAAAAACTTTTCGTTGGTTCTACTCAGAACTCCATGCGCCCATGTATCTCATTCTTTATTGTTGTGCCGAGTCGTCACATACAGCCCGATAAAATAAAATTGAAAAACAATGGGAAAACATAAAAGGTTATCAGCAGAAGAAGAGGATCAATTGAAGAAAAAAATTCGCCGACTGGAGAAGGATCTACGAGAAGTTTTAGAATACAAGGAGAGAGAAAAGGGTAGGCTAGAAAAAATCACCACTGAATCGAGGTTATACCATGATCCATAACCGTTGTCGACGGTCAAAAAATTCGCTGTTGGTCCAACTAATAGCTCGAATATATTCAGATTCTCGTTCGGTCCAACCGACTGATGAAGTCTTTACTGATTTTCGTTTGGTTCAACTAAACGAGAATTCAAAAAAAAAAAAAAAAAAAAATCGTAAGTAGAAACTGAGGTTAAAAAATTCTTTTCTAGGTTATAGAGATCGCTCTTCAGTTTCGAGATCTCGCCATCACAAACAAAAACACAAGAGAGATCGTTCTCACGTGAGAGACAGATCGTACTCTCATCGTCAACGAGCCAATTCTCGTACTAGAGAAAGGTCACGTTCTCGCAAACATTCACAATCTCGTTATAAACGAAGTTCACTACAGAGGAGTGAATCTCAATCAAGTAGATCACCTGCTCGTTCCATGAGAACATCAAGATCTTCATCCATGGGTAGTGGTGAAGGTGTGGAGGAAGTTCCACAAGGTCCAAACATGCAAAAAACCACTCAAAAGGTAAATGACGAGATTCCACAGACTGATACTCAGGCACAAACAAAGGCTCAACCAGCTGCACCACCTTCCAAGCCAAGCGATCAATCAATCCCTCAGGTTGATAATCCAGATACACCACTCCAAGCGGATGTACTCGAGGCTATTGGTGAAAAAGTTATAAAGGACAGAGAATTAGCTCCAGCAGCACACTCTGAAATTCTTGATAGGTTTGGTCTCCAAGAAATAATCAAGAAAGGTCTTCCAACAGAAGAAAGGAAAAATCTCTTGAGTAAATTCATGTTGCCCAGTAACTGCTTGTTCTTGGATCCTCCTAAACTAAATTTGAGTGTAAAATCATCAGTACAAGATACGATTGTTAAAAGAGACACTCGAATTGCTGAAAAACATAGCAAACTAGCTGTGGGTCTGAGTGGGTTGATGCAAATCTGTTCCTCCGTGCTAAAATTGCCGGTGAGTGAGGAAAAATCAAATTTATTATCTACGCTGACAGGAGTCACTCGGATTTTTACTGATGTTGGATATGACGAGACATGCATTCGACGTAATTTGGTGTTGAAGAATGTCCATTCTTCAATGAGAGATACTCTGTTGGCAACGATTCCGGGAGAGTTTCTTTTTGGCGGAGATGTTGAAGAAAAAGTTAAAGCTGCCAGGGCTATGGCTACAGTCACCAATGCTCTTAAACAGAGTACAACACCAACTTCGTCTTATTCTACTCCAAAAAACGGGGAGGGCCCACCACGTCGATCAACGATGACATATCATCGCAACTCGACGTCCGGTGGGCAGAGAAATCAGCAGTTTCAAAAGCCCAAATCGACTCCAACTTCCAAGATCCCTCGAAAACGGCCAACTCCCAATCAGTCTTATTCGAGACACAAGAGATACTAGAACCGGTAGGTTGCTCAGCAGGTCGCTTAAAGGGT
Organism: Coelinius sp. EB29; assembly: GCA_035578325.1. Lineage (NCBI taxonomy): Eukaryota > Metazoa > Arthropoda > Insecta > Hymenoptera > Braconidae > Coelinius > Coelinius sp. EB29. The sequence goes on along the minus strand of JAOZGT010000001.1, from coordinate 7,571,243 downwards.
TTTGTTGACAATTGGATACAAGTTACCTCAGATAAAGTTGTTTTGAATTGGGTTGAAGGCTTGAAAATTCCCTTTACATATCAGGTCTTCCAGAAAATAGCCCCTGTGGAGCCCCAGAGGTCATTCGATGAACAGTTGATTATTAATGAATTAATCAACGAATTGGTAAACAAGGGTGCAATTCAAAAGACGATTCCGTGTCACGATCAATTCATTTCTCCTATATTTCTAGTGCCAAAACCAGATGGTTCACACAGACTTATTCTAAACTTGAAGGAGTTGAATAAATTTATTGAAACTGAACATGTTAAATTAGAAGATGATAAAGTAGTTCGTTACATGGCTAATATAGACTTCAAAGACGCATATTATTTACTCTCAGTAGACAAAGGCGACAGAAAATTTTTGCGGTTTTATTTCTTAGGACAATTATATGAATTTACTTGCTTGCCTTTTGGGTTAAACGCTGCACCCTTCAAAGGTGTAGCTAAAAAGAGACCTTCACTTCCTAGATATAATTGTACATGGGATCCTCAAACCGTTTTAAACCATTTGAGTAAACCTTTTGGAGAGAATGTATCTCTTACTCTAGAAAAGCTCATAAAAAAACTCACTGTACTTTTGATGTTGGTTACTGGGCATCGTATGCAAACTTTGTCGTTAATTAATATAGACAATATTACTCAGGTGAATTCTGGATTTGAGATCAAAATTCCTGATGAGATAAAAACTTCAGGTATTGGTAGAGTACAGCCACTTTTAAAACTCCCTTCTTATGAACAAGACAAATTGATATGCCCAGCTGCGGCTCTTTCATGTTATTTAGAATCTACAAAAGCTTTCAGACAAAATCAGAAGAAACTTCTACTTTCATATCAAAAACCACATAAAGAGGTTGGTACTTCAACCTTAAGTCGTTGGATTAAGGAAGTCCTTTGTAATGAATTTAAATTGGCTCTCATGCGTCAAGAAAGAAAACTATATTACCCTCTCAAATGGGAATATCGCATTGACGAAAATACGTCAATCAAGATGTTCATACAAATCCACCTAGTGGTTACCGGGTAGGAGAAGCCGCTGATGAGCCTGAGCTCTCTCTCTACTTGTGACCGTCGTGCTGACCACACGTCATTTCTATCAGTGCTCAATTATCATTGGCATACATTCATTCACATTCATTTATTTATTTGAGAAGTTTGAGCAATAGGGTACCCACAATTTAATTAAATATATTCAAATTCTATGGTGGCGTTCATCTCCATGATGTTAGATCAATTCATAAGTATACTCAAGAGACGTGGAGAATAAAGTACAACATTAAAATTATGTCATAAATGCGACGTTTCGCTATTTATTATAGCTTCATCAGGCACTTAACATGATTAATGTCTTGTCTCATTCCAATTAAAAATCTCGAAATGGAGTTCCCCGTATGTAACAAGAGACAAATAGCAAAATTTAAGAAACATATTCACTTAAAATGACAAACCACTCTGATACAGTCACACGTCTTGGCTCATTTACGCCAAGACGTGTGACTGTATCAGAGTGGTTTGTCATTTAAGTGAATATGTTTCTTAAATTTTGCTATTTGTCTCTTGTTACATACGGGGAACTCCATTTTGAGATTTTTAATTGGAATGAGACAAGACATTAATCATGTTTAGTGCCTGATGAAGCTATAATAAATAGCGAAACGTCGCATTTATGACATAATTTTAATGTTGTACTTTATTCTCCACGTCCCTTGAGTATACTTATGAATATTCAAATTCATATTGGTCATGAGCAGAGCAACAATCTTGTCTTCAGCAAAATAAAAGATAAGTAAAAAGACAATACTATATTTTCTCGTTCGCATTTAGAGTCATTCCCTTACTATATCTCGTCTGGATTTAGAAATAATTGATATTATGGTGATTAATAGAAAAATAACTGGCCAGTTGAATATTTAGAATATATAATAAATTTAAGATTTGATTTATTAAGTGGGATTTGATAAATTAATTGAGAGGTTCTAAATTATTTAATACGTAAATTATGATGAGAGAGTGATAATAATAATTTTCATAAAAGTTGATATAAAAAGACAGAAAAGGAAAGAATTTTGTTTGAATAATAAAAACGATATTAATAGTATATTTGATATATGAGGACTCTTGAACAGATATGTAATACATGACAAATGAACAAATGTTCTATTGAAAGATATTATAATTTATGAAGACATGAATTTCACGGAATTAATTATTTTATTGAAGACCCTATTTATGCTCTTATTTATTTATTTAATATTTCAAGTTCTAGAAAAACTCCAAATTAATTTTAACATAATTTTCAAGGTAAATGTGTTCAGTTTCTAATAATATGTGTGTTGGATGGATTGTTGAATTTATCATAATTATTTTGGTATTGGGTTTATTCGAATGGATCTCAATGAATATTAGACTCACGGAGGATTTGATACAAAAATTATTTATTCTGGTATTTGTGATGATCATAATTCTCAATTTCTTCAAAATTTGTGTGGACGTTATAAATGGTAAAATTATTAAAAATCATACAATTCTAAATTTCGACGATTTTCTCAAATTACAAAAATAACATATTACACCTTCAAGATAGTGGCATTGATACTACCATTTTTTCTGCATACAGTACTCGTCATGCAGCCACTTCAACCGCTAAACGAGAAGGTGTTTCAATTGACATAATCTTAAAGACTGCAGGCTGGACTGAGAAGTCACAAACCTTTGCTCGTTTTTATAATAAGGAATTGGTGCGAGATAACCAAGACTTTGCTATGGCTATTCTAAATGCGAAAAAGGGTTAAGAAGTCTTGATAACTGAGTGTCAATTTTTTAATATTAAAAGTCACTACAATTTCAATAAAGTTCGTTATGTATTAATAACCGTAACCGTTCTCTAAAAGTGTACATACTTGATCTCGAAGGAAGAGGCGCGAATACAATTGTAAGATTAAACGAACTTACCTGTAAGTGAAGTTCAATCGTAATTGTATTCGCGCCTCTTCCGAGAGATCACCCACCCTTACAGCATCCCAAGCGAATTCCTGTTATTGGGATTCCCCGATCTCTCTACGGTTACGGATGCTTTGAGTGAATGAATGAGATACACGGGCACATGGAGTTCAGAGTAGAACCAACGAAAAGTTTTTGGTTGACTCTAAAAGTTGTGGCGACATTGGCAGGGCGATGGAGGTACTACATACTTGATCTCGAAGGAAGAGGCGCGAATACAATAACAAAATATGTATATTCATTCATGTAAAGTTTTCCAGATATGGCCATTTTTCTATTTTTCACTGAAAATTCTTGTAATCCGTACCTGTGGGAACGAAGTTAGATGATAGAATATGTTAATAGTGTTGCCATTTGTGTGATGTTGTCACCAGTACGCCCTCATCTTTCCAATAGTTCAACCAGTTTCAAAATTCTGTCGAAATTCCCAATACTTTCCCATAACCCGCTGATAGGTTTCCAATCAAGAAATCGAGTAAAAAAACGTTCACACCTTCAAACAAGATATAAAGGAAGAAGCAACGAAGTCCTCCAAATCGCAAAATTGAATTTTTTTCATTTTAATGTGTCCTCTTGCTATTCGGCTAGCTGAACCAGTTTAATTAAAAAAACAATCCGGAAGCTCACCATCAATTTATTGATGTGTGGTAATAGGAAAATCATTATGTCTAATTTAATTAAATATTAAATAAGTCACAATATATTCTCTTGTTATCGGATTGAAATAATATTTTTTTTTAGTAGATTCTTGTCCTTTGAAGCGCTAGGCGCATCTGCAATTATCATTCAGGCCTCCAATGTGGATGATTTCAGTAATTTATAATAATAAGAATAATAAAGAAATCGGGAAACGAAATAAGAAAAAGGAAATTTGAATAACGTCAATGTTCAGTTTATTGCTAATACTAAAAGATTCTTGATAACATGAAAAAAAAACCGAGTGAGAGAGAGAGAATTTGAACGAAGCAAAAATAATTGATTTATCGATTTTCATCAGATTCAGAAGAAGTACAGAGGCCAAAATAAAGAGGTCTTCTATAACTTTCGTGCGAACCAATACATGAAACAATCCAGATTAGTTACTCAGAAAAATATGTGATTCGATGATACAATTGCTGAATTTTACAGGAATTTCACTTAAAATGTTATTATAGAGTTTGTTTCACTTAGTTCACTATAATTTTATATAACTTATGAGTCTATGGGTTTTGTTTAGAATTTTAATTAATGTGTCCTTGCACTCTTTGATTTCACAACGCGTAGTGAGAAATTTGCATCTCACCGACCGCTTGCGCCAAAATGAAAACTACGAAGATAAGTGTAATTGTTTTCTGGTTTGGAGTTACTTGGGTTATTTTATCACTTGTACGTCAGGCAGGTTCATCTGACTCTGAAGTTTCGAACGCGTGATAACCCAAGGAGTTCGACTACTTGATGTGCCCGAGTTGGCATTTAAGACGAGACTGATCAATAATTTTGAAGAAAAGTACTTTGCGAGCGAGAATATCATGCATTTTCTTAATGGATGCACAGTTTTAGCAATTTTCAAGGGCAACGGTGACATTCCTGTCAGCTAAATCAAGCTGCTTCGACAGCAACTGACATCCGGTGGACAACGAATGAGTTCGACTTATTGAAAAATAAATTCCTTCTATCGAATTAATTTTTTAATAGATTTCAAACATGACAGATGGCAAGGAAACAACGCATATCTACAGCTGCATATCCTCGCTGCATGGCCTGTTCACCTGCTTGTTTGAATTATAAATTAATTTTTTGAAATGAATTTTCATTATTGATGATCCTGTCGATATAGCTACTACGTCCAAAGGTGAATGGATACATTTTGTCTACTCAAAATTTTCATGATTTTATCTTCATATTTTTCCCCTTTTCCCGTCGAGGGCTAAAAAATTTCCTCCTATCCGGATTCGGTACCAAGTGTTTCAGAGTTCCAACTGCTCCAGAAAATCAACAGAAATACCAGAAACTAGATTAAACTTTCGTAATTCTACACTTCTACAGTCCTCAAGTACGTGCTAACCTGTGGTATCATCCTGATTTGTTTCACACAGCTTTTGCCAAAGTGATTAACAGCACAGAATGCATTGCCCATTTGTAGTATGCTATACGTTACAATGACTAAGTACCATACGGCACGAAATCCTCGAGATTGCTGTCAGGTGATTTCCATTTTCGTAAAGTTAGAATTCACCTTCGATTCTATGCAACCAATCTCGAGAAGATTGCAACCAAACTCGAACTATACTGAATAATAATACAATTGAATAAAGACTTTGCGAGATCAAACAAAGAGTCCACGGATTAGTCTTGCGTGAGTTTGAATATGAATGAGGTAACTGTTATCTCATTTTGAATATAAGACACGCGAGAGTCCTCGAAACTTTTACCTCTAATCTACCTTCAACCTCATCGTACGGTTTTCGTAGCTGTATGGACTGTCCACTGCAATTGTTCTCTTCAACAAACCATGCTTGAAGACATGTCGTCTAATAGACACATATCCAAATACACAGACGCATTTACTAGAAGCCACACACAATTTCACGGAGAAAAAAGTTCAGTAATAATTCCGAGTCTATTCCGTAATCGTGAGGTGACCTCGAGGTGTGGGGAAAAATTACGTGACTTTCAGTAATCTTCACTCCGAAAGAACATAATTTTTCTGTGATTTTAAGTAAAAAATTACGGAACTTCACGTAATTTTTCCCATACTTCAAGGTCGCTCCACAATTACGGAACAGACTCGGAATTTTTACTGAACTTTTCTCTCCGTGTTGAAGCTGAGGGTAATTGTCAATTTCCAAACGCTCTGGCACGCTTGTACAATATTCACCCTATTCTTAGTCGTGTAATCGAGTCTCCAGCACACCCATTGGCACCCAGATTCTTCCTGATTTCTGATTCGTTTCTCTCCCAACAACGGCGGCACGGATCGATTTTACTTTTATCAAACTGGCAATTTGAGGGAGTTGAAGGGTGCTAGTTAACGTCGATTTAATGGAAATTTTCAACATTAGGAAAGGAACTGCAGATAGGTCACTCAATTACACACGAATTGAGCAGGGAGTTGGTAAAATGGCTAAGTCAACAGAATAGCGACATAAGTTTTCTATTAATTAACTTCCTAGGATAGGGAAGTTATTATAATCACCCCGAAAATTGAAAATCAAAAATCAATTTTTTATCATATCTCCACGTTTCAAGGTCTCCACAACAATCCGCGATCATTTTAAAGATGATGCATGTATGCGTGTATGTGTATGCATCCCTGTGGCCAAAACTTTTCATGGACGATATCTCGTGAACGGATGATGTGATCGAAATCATTGATGACACCATTGAAGCGTCTTCATTCAACTTAAAGCCGAAAGAATTTTTGAAAGAATCGGTTCAGTCGTTCTCCAGTTTTTCCAGGGAAACATAAAATGAGAAAAAAATTTACATTTGTATTTTTTTTTTCGTGTTTCATTTTTTTTCCTTTTTGCTTCCGGACGGAAGCTTTGTTTTTACAAGATTTTGACATTCTCCAATTTTGTGTGGAAATGATGTAGAATGTTATGAAACGTCAGGATATGATGTTTTTAGAAAATGTCCGTATGTGTGTGCAGATTTTTCATTTTTATTTTTTTATTTTTTTTGAAATTGGGATAATAAAACAGCAAAAGTATTTGAAAAAAATCTGAAATTTTTACATATAATTGGTATCTCTTATGTTGAGCTTCAGGCAAAGTTTCAGCTTGATCGACTGATTAGTTCGCGAGATATCGTCATTTATTGGAAAATCGTTTTTCTTCACTATCTCGAGAACAATTCAACCGATCGATTTTTTTTTTTCAAAATATTCAGCATAAAAATATCTATCGATTCGAATAAAAATATTCATTCCGACCATGGAGAAGTTACATAGTTATGGCCCTTTTTCAATTTTTTTGCTAAAATCCTTGTGTGCGTGATAACTTTTCGAAAATTTTCGAGATAAAAAGATTAAATTAGGTATGATTGTTGTTCTTACAGAAATGAAGGTCGCTATTTTGGATGGGCGGAGTCGACCGATTAGTTTCAGAGATATTGAATTTTAGGTGTAAAACTAATTTTTTCGATATTGTAGAAACTATTTGACCGATTGGTTTTTTTTTGTTTCTTGAAAATATTCGTCACGATGGCTTCTATTTAATACGATCAAAATATGTATACTGCACCATTGAAAGTTTTCGAGATATTGTCGATTTTCTATTTTTATTCTCGGAAGTCGCTCTTACGCTCATACGACTAAGAGTTGGCACCTACTTCTGAAATTTAGGCTAATAGTTGGTATAGTCAAGTTACAATGCTGTGTAAAATTTGAAGTCGATACGTCCATTAGGTTCTGAAATACAGCCAATTATCATTTTTTTTCCTCTTCAAAGAGGATGAAAGTTGGTGTTGAGTGCAAAATTTCAGCAAAATTTCAATCGATTTAGATTTTCCTTGAAGATTAATAGAAATGTAATTCATAATTTTATCTCATTTTTTTTTAACTTTCGTTGAATGCGATGGGACAGCTCACGGAATAAATAGTTTCAAGGTTTCCACAACACTCCCTGATCATTTTCGAGATGATGTGTGCGGGGAACCAGGGCTTCTGTTCCCTGGTTCCCCGCGGAACCGTCGTCAGGCATTACTTCACGAGGGGGAGAATCTAGCTATAACTCTTCCTTCAGGTAGGCGAAGTCATGGCTTCTTTCCTTCTAAGTTTCATTATTCTTTATTCTTTGCCCGCTCTCTTTCTATGCGACGGAGTTCCTGAAGGACTTCAGTGGCAAACGAGCTTGTTGCTTCCCAGGCTGCCCTTGATGACAGCATGGCTTTTATCAAAGACTCTGGCTGGGCGTTCCGTTCAAAAACGGTCCCCTACGTACTGCGTAACCTGTTGAAACGTGGGCGCATGAAGAATACGTGCTCGGCATCTTCTGTAACTCCGAGGCAGGACGGGCACTCTGGAGAATCCTCATGCTTAAACCGATGAAGATATTCTCAGAAACACCTATGTCCTGAGATCATATGTGTCAAGTAGTAATTGACTTCCCCATGTTCGCGGTTCAGCCAAACATTCACTTCGGTAATCAGACGGTATGTGCATCGGCCTTTCGTAGCGGTATGCCACAGTAACTGCCATCGGTGTATACTGTTTCGCCGCTCCTCTGTTCTGAGTTCTTCAGGGTTCAATGTTACTGATCCTCTCCGCCGGTAAAGGATTCTTCGTTCTTCGGCAAGTACTTCGATGGGCAACATCCCGGCGATGACGCATACAGCATCTTGGGACACTGTGTGATAGGTGCTGGCGACACTCAGGGCAGTCCGCCGATATACTGGAGCGACCTTCCTCCGTGATTCCTGTGCTTTGAGTGCGTCGACCCAGATGGGAATTCCATACGTGAGCACTGACGTGACTACTGACAACAGTAATGCTCTCTTCCTCTGCTTTGGATCTCCTATGTTGGGCATCAGCCATGATAAAGTCGCTCTGACTATAGACGCTTTTACACCCACATGGTCTGCCTGCTGCTTGAAGTTGAGTCGGGCATCGATCATCACTCCCAGATACTAAAGAAACGGTTGAGATGTGATTTCATGGGCTTCAACTTGCAGTTTGATGGTCTCCACTTGCTTCCTACTGGTAATGAGCACTGCCTCACTCTTGTGTTCCGCCAGTTTCAGGCCAACTGTGCCCATCCACTGGCTGATCCTCTCGAAGGTAGTGTCGAAAGCAAAGTTGATCTCTTCGAGATGCTTTGTGACAATTACTACGGCCACGTCGTCTGCATATGCCACGAGTCTGACCTCCCTTGGCAGTACCTGTTTCAGTAGCCCGTCGTACATGATGTTCCACAAGAGAGGGTCTAGGACCAAGCCTTGGGGTACTCCTTCAATGACTTCATACTCCCTCAGTCCAGCCTCTGTATCGTACTTGAGGATTCTGTCGGCGAAGTAGCTTGCTACCATATTCCGCAGATCTCCTGGTACATTCATCTCGGTAAGTGCTCTCATAATGTAGTCCCATTTTGCAGAGTTGAAGGTATTATTAATATCCAGCGTAGCCACCAAACAGTATTTCTTCGTACCTCCCTTCCATATGATGCCTGCGATCGTCTCTTTCGCTATATTCACAACAAGGTTAATCGCATCCAAAGGAGAGCGCCCTTTTCGGAAGCCATATTGGTTGTTAGCAAGCAGCGATTCGACTACTGCTTCGATCCTCTGGTGAACGATACGTTCGAGGATTTTACCGGCTGTATCCAACATACAGAGTGGACGATAGGATGATAGTTTGTCCGGCGGCTTCTTTCCTTTCGGTACAAGTACTAGTCCCTGCTGCTTCCACTTCAGAGGGAAAGTATCCTCTTCAAGGCACGCGTTGTGTGTCTCTCTGTATCTTTACCGTCCAATTGAGCTGATTTTAAATACAAAATATTATAATCATAGAAGACACCTTCATACCAAATTTCAAGTTAATATCTCAATTTTTTCGAAAGTTAGCGTGTTTACAAGGTTTTTGAGTGAAAAACACAAAAATGGCCATATCTCGAAAACTTTGCATGAACGGGCATACATATTTTAATTCATTCTGATAGAAGACATCAATACGAAGATTTTGAAAAAAAATGAATGGAATCGGTCGTCATTTTTGAGATATTGAAGGAAAACGAATTTTCGATACATATCAATATCTCGAGAACCAATCGATAGATCAAGCTGAAATTTGGCACAGAACTAGCCCCATCTAATTCCAACTATTCCACAAAATTTCAGATTTTTTAGAACTCTTTTACCCGTTTAATTGTTCAATTTACGAAAAAGTGACTACCGGCCAGCATGTACACATACAGACATTCTCGCCAAGCTTCGTATTTGTACGTTTCAGACCATTCCACATCGTTTCCAGGTAAAATTGGAAAATGTGAAAATTGAACGATTGTAAAGGCTTCCATTCGGAAGCCAAAAACATAAATGAAAGAGAAATGACAAAATTTATTCAGGTAATGAGACATTGACATACCTTCAGGCGTATCCGTAGTAGTATAACAATATCCTCTACACGTCTTTTTCCCATAATCCACACACCTCCAAATAAATTTATTCTTTCCTCTTTCCTTCAAATTACACACATAACCACGATATTTTAATTGCTTTTTCCCTTTCTGACTCAACAGAAAAGAGAGGCGCATTGTCAAGAGTGTGAGAAGACATGTATACACCACGGCCCTTCGGGGATCACTGAGATTGTAATCAACACGTCAAGTACGACGGCCTTGGATTTATTCGATTGCCAGTGTTTGTTTTGACGTGCATCTATTATACTAGCGGCTCACGTGATATAATAGGAGAAACTTATCAAATTTATTATTTTTGGATAATCTCAATCAAAAATTTTTTCACGGGGATCATTTCGCACGGGATCACATTGTTAAGGACTTTTTTTACTTAAGATATTTTTGAAACAGGATTAAATTGAGGAGGATTATTTCGCGGGATTATTTTGTCGAGGATTTTCTTTCAGGATTAAATGACCTGTCACCATACCGCATTTCTTTGACAGCTTAATACCAGCCGCATGGCAGTGACTGCCTACTTGTTTTTGATGTGCAAACATCTTATCGCTCGCCCCTACCCCACTTTGGCTCGGAGTGATTTGGTGTAAATGCGACGGAAGTCTGTAACCGGACATGACGTTGAGCTGCGCTGCTCTCTCAACGCAGTCCCTCGGGCGGCCCGCCAATGTCGCTAGTGGGGATTACAGTCCCATACGGTGGCGATGAGATGTTTACAAATAGATCTTGAGTACTATATGACTCGCTGGTTTTTTTTTTCATTTTTACTGACACCTACGTGAGAACAAGATCCATCAGAGACCTGGGACGGAGACAAATGCTATGAAACAATAGAGAAACAACCCGGGAAGTCATTGTTGCACCCCGCTATACGGTTTACATCTACTCAAATTCATAACTACTAACGCCCCTACCATCGGATCGAGCTTGCGAGCGACCAACAAATTGCGTATAACTACCGTATCACTGGTTCCTTCGGATCTGGCATCGTCCGTCGTAAAATTTTCGCAAAGGCTATTTTTGTAGTACAAAATTGGATGTATGAAAAAGGTCTTTTTGCAACACCTGCCGTAAAAGTTCACTTTTCGGCACCGTTTTGCGTGCGTAAAGTGTTTGTTTTCCGCACCGTGTGCATAAAATTCAAAGGTCGTTTTACGCACCCGAATTTCACTTTACGCACGATCTTGAATTTTACGCACTCCGTGCACAAACCAAACACTTTACCCTCCAAGCGGTCCCGCAAAGCAAACTTTGGGCAGGTTTGCAAAAAATAGTATGCGTAACACGTACGTACAAAAAAGTTTCACTTCACGCACTAGTTACACAATGTACTATTGCACAAATGCCTTGAATTCGAAGATATTCCAAAAAGATCCATGGAAAGTCGGAGCAAAAGTAGTTTTCATCATTTCATCCCTTGACTCCTAATTTATGTCACAAATACTTGAAAAAACAATTGTTGGTTAAGAGAAACATTTCAAAGGATTTTTTGTAGAACTTGATGTCCTAGAAGGGCCTCTTCAGGAATTATCTTAACTATCTGGCTTTGGAATATATTGGTGAAATAATCTGTCTAACCATTTTAGGCTTCCGAATCGTAACAGAATGGAAAAAAAATAAGGATATTAGCGTTTGTTTCAGGTATGTGTCGTTGGAATATAAATTATAATGTTTATTGTACCTATTCATTATTGTTCGTATTCGACAAGAAGGTGAGCCTGACGTTGATATTTATCTTCATATTATTATGAGCACCCATAATTATGAGATTGATTGGTAATTACAAGGAGATGATTTAATGGAAGATCAACGAGTAACATCTTAATTGACGTCGCTTTGTCGTGGAAACTCATCGAGGAGCAGAGAACCCTGAGAAGAAGTATACTCTCCACTTGATCTCAATCCCGGCATGAAAATATGCAGCTGTTGCCTGCCCATGGGTGACCACACCGATTTACTATTGTGCGATGAATTACCAGTTTTCGAATCCTGAGTTTTCCCTTTAAAAACATTATCCCTCAGTTCGTTCATTAAATCCTGATTATTCCTCGTATCAATATCAGTTATGAAACCTCCCGACTTCTTTATTGTTAATTTGTAATGTTGAACAGTTACCAGGTCTTGCGAAACAACAGAATTTTGTCTTCGAAATAAGCAAACTTTAGCTCGAACTAAAGATCTCTGATTGTCTATCCCATTTCTGTTATTATTTTCTTCTTTTTTATCGTGATTTTTCATGTGTCCAGACATGTTCATCCACTGGAGTACTCGTTCAGATAATGGATTGGAAATCTCCCTATTATCACAATTATCCACAAAACCGTTTAAAAACTTCACACAATTTTCACCAAAGTCTTTATCAATGCGATTATCATTAGAACCCTTGCTGTTCTGGATGAAATCGTCTCCAATACCCTTCCCGGAGTCCATCTTTGTGCGATCATTCGTTTCATTGTCATCTCTTATCTTGAAAATCCCATTCAACTCCAGATTTAACGATCTCGCCGTTTTACTGCGGTTTATCGGAGCTGATTGACGGCGAGTCACATGTTTCCTTTTGACATCTGCTTCTTCTTTATTCACCACTACGTGGAAATTGACGAAGCAACTCTCTAAGCTTTCGGGGCTCTGGATAGCTTCATGACACATATACTGAGCTGGGTGGGATTTGGGATTTTTGAGTGGTGTTGATGTTTGGGGTCGTTGACGGGTTTTTAATGAGAGGATCGGATCGTCGGATGTCAATATTGCATGACGCACTCCATCCACCCATACTGTCCTCACAGATATTGGACGCTCCGAGGACGGCCAGATAGGTGACATCGCCAGATTTTTTCACTCATTGAAATAAAATTGTTCGGATCTTACGAAAAATTGTTCGACAATGATTTAATGATTGATTTCTATGCTTCTCTTCAATTTCAATCGTACATTCTGATATTACTTTAAGTCTTAAATTTATCATGAAAGATTGAATTGGTTTTCAAAAAATCCTCTGGAGCTTTTGAAATTATGGAAGATGAGTTCACTCATGAATAAAAAAGGTAAAAACTCTGAAACCGACGAACATTTTCACTAACGTAACATTGTCCTCGCGGTTGAACGAACGATGAAAAACAAAAAATGTGTATTGACTCCCGTCGCGGCACGAGGACACAAGGTATCTGCTTGTTTTGCGACACGCGATCTACAACTGTACGCTGTCTGTGTCCATCGCGCAGGCGATGCGAAGAGGATAGACTAACTTTCATCTATCCTCCTTGGGCGACGGCATCAGTTCATATACTTTTACCTTTCGCAGTAGAAGGAAGGGGAGGAATACACCTGAGGGCTCTTCGTGCGAGCTCCTCCTTTCTTAATGACATGGAGCATACAAATTTAGTTTAGTAGGAAAAAAGTGGATGGAGTGAATTCTTTTGATCAATTTCTTCTGCCTTCCCCCGTATCCTCTATTTTGTTATTCCTCTAATCGCTCAATTTGAATTGTGGAACGAATATTGGAGCAAAGAAATTTAGAAGAAATTCAGAGACCCGATAAATCGTTTTAAAGCTTCCCCGGCAGATTTATGTATCGCGTGATAATGTCACCATGTTAGAACTATCCTACCGTCCTAATGTGTGTCATCAGAATCGATGAAATGTTTCTTAGAAAAATTTGTATATTTTGTCGCAGTTGAATTAGTTTCATTAAAGTTTTTATCAGGGAATCAAAATTCAGCTGATGAAAATTCATGAAGTTAATTCATCTAGGTAATTTGAAGTTTTGATTGGATTTTTGTTAGAGATTACTCCAAAAATCATAAACTAATTGACGTAATCTCTTAGAAGATTTATTTACATTTAAAACTCGGAAAGTTTCACTTCTGTCGTGGATAGTTTCTACGCACTCCTTTTTTTACTTTTGCTAGATTAATAGTCGAGCTGCAATATTTTCTCTATTAATTTTGTCCAGAAAGCCTGGAACCATCAATTGATTATTGCTAAGATTTTCTTCTTCTTGTTATTTCCCTTTTGAGTCAATAGAGAACTCCAATACATTACAACATAAAAATGTTGTTTTGATTTCACTTTCTTAGATTAAGAACCCAACTCTCGTTCTCAACCTGAACCATCCCTTTCTCCCCAACCGACCCCCTGAGTAGCGCGGAGCATTCACCACCTTTCCCTCCTCATCCCTTAGGTTTTGAGACTGGACTTCGATGGTCATCGAATCTCTACATTTCTCTTCGCTTTTGAGGTTCCACTTTGGTTTCGTTTTCCGGTTCGTCGTTTCTGCAGGACTAAAGAACGGTTAGCGCCCACGAACTTTTATCTAGTGATTACTAGAGTGTATGGTATGCTGATTAATGGAAGGGAAAATGGTGGAGATAACATGATTTTTCGTTCCCCAGCGAAAAATCTTGTTGCAACAGTTATATTAATAGTAGGACCATTGAACATTATTTTGAAAAGTTTTCCAAATGATCTTACAATTTTCGAGAAGATTTTAGAAATTTCGAGAAAGTGGAATGGAATTTTCGATACGATTCCCGAATTTTCCAGAGGTTCCGTACCGATATAGATTCTTCTAAAATTTTCCAGAAGATTCCGTAATTTTCCCGATATTAGAACTTATCAAATATCATAGTAGGATGATTCCTGGGGAGTTGGAGAACTTCTCAAAACTTTCTGGAACCGTAAGGAGCTGTACACAACCGGAAAATATAAGAAATAAGAAACAAATATAAGATTAGATAGTATGGGCACTGCGTGTGTCCTTGAAAAACGAAACGAACCCGAAGCCCATGCTGTTCCTTATATTTGTTCCTTTTTCCTCATATTTTTTGGCTATTCGCAGGCCTCAAGAATCTTCAGAATCTCCTAGAATTCTGTGGAACATTTCAGAACCTTCTAGAATATTCTGGATATACCCATGCTCTTCCTTATATTTGTTCCTTATACCTTCTATTTTTTAGTTGTGCGCAAAACCGGAACTGCGAATGACCACTCTACGAGGTGCCGCATCGAGGTAGTCTGTTTTCCATTCAATTAACCCGTGAAAAAAATTGATTTTTGTTTCCAATATCCATAACTTCTTATTGTAGAGGAGGAAAGGGCTGAAAATTGAGTATGATGTAGTTTTTTAGTTGTTGAAAATGTCCACATGATCAAAACTTTTTTATTCAATTGATTAACATGTATTTCACTCGCTTGAAAGAGGTTTCCTCCACAGTTTCATGAAAATTAGGTACACTACATCTATTTGATGAACTAACTATAGATATTATTTCCAATATTTTTTGTATCTTAGAGTATCCAATAGGAGAGGGTAGGGCAGAACGGAGCGGGAGGGCAAACGGATCCCGAGAGCAAAACGGATCATTTATTTATTTATTTATTTATTTATTGTTTGTCGAGACCCCACAGCACAAGGCCAATTAAGGGGTCAAATAACTACATAGTTAAAGCGGTAATAAACATGAAATGAACAATAATAAAATACATAGCACAAACGGCGGCGCAACAGTCTGTATAAATATCTTACAATAACATCTTGATATATACAAAACAAATCAGGCTTTCCTCTCGTAGCAGTAGCTCCCATGATACAAAAATTATTATAATATAATATTTAATCCTCAACATTTCTTTATATATTCACATTCACATTTATCAACTATCCATTTATATTACAAGTTACATTCTATAATGCATGTTCCTCTCATACACCCGAGTGGAAAATCTTGGTCAGAGGCATTACATGCCTGATCAGGTACCTGAGTAAGGTCCTGATCAGTGACTGAGCATAGCCTTACCACAATTTCCACTCGGGCACTTTAATCACAGTCATATTTGGATGCCCTCTGAAGATAATATAATGTTAATAATTTAATATATCAAGGTCTCAGTGATAATACATATGCATTAGAAAGTCTAATAACCTCTGACATTGGTGAGACCATGATATCCAACTCTCCACCACAGAAAATTAATAATTGATTGACAAAAGTACAAGCTCTGTATATGGATGAGAATGATACCAGGTTGGTATTAGCTAATGGGAGATAAAACATTGTATGTTGACGCGATCTTATACCCGATACTCTCAATGGTATTTGCTCTAAAAGTTCAGGACAGTCAATGTATCCTCTCAATAGTTTTACAATAAATAGTATGTCCGTAATTATTCTTCTCTCAGCTAACGTTAGAATATCAAATCGCCTGCAGAGGTCATGGTTATCAATACCTCTAACAGGATAAAAGCCACTTTGTTCCCAAGTTAGAAATTTTAATATCTTCTTCTGCATACATTCAATTTTTTTGACCTGGTTTAGATATCTGGGTGACCAGACTACTGATGCATACTCGATTTTTGGAATTATTAGGCTTTTGTAAAGAATTTCGATCACTAACGTGCTTTTGAAATTTCTGGAGATTCTAATGAAATACCCAAGTGTTTTCATGGCGGTCGCAACCATTAGGTTGATATGTGGGACAAAGGTTAATTTTCTATCAAAGATAACACCTAGGTCACGACAGGTTTCAACATTCTCAATCTCAATACCATCAATTGTGTAGGTCGTAGGAATATTACAACGTCGGAAGAAAGATATTTTTTGGCATTTTTTAGCATTTAAGTCTAACCGATTATTCTTACACCATAAAATGAAACAATCTAGGTCAGTCTGCAATTCAATGATATCAGAAGGTGTATTAATTATCCTATATATTTTCGCATCATCAGCATATATATATGAACCAGAATTCAATTTATCGGTCATGTCATTAATGAAGATGTTGAAGAGCAGAGGACCTAGATTAGATCCCTGGGGTACCCCTGAGGTGGGATGATATAATTTCGAAGTGACACCCAACACTGATACAGCACATGATCTCTCCATTAAATAAGACTTTAGAATAGAGAACATCCGACTGGGCACACCAATACCAATAATTTTTTCTAGTAATTTAGCAATGTCCACCCGGTCAAAGGCTTTAGAGAAATCTGTATTGTAAGGGATTTTCCCCCAGTTTTCCACCGGGGGAATAATCCCAAACTACTCTTTACCCATTCCTCATATCGCTACGATTTGGGCGCCAGCTAGATTTTATCCGGAAAACCTAACTAAACCGGCCTCCAGGGAAAACTCGTCACCTGGAGGACTTCTCGTGGACGGGACCCACGGATGCCACGCTAGCATCAGTATTTCACGGTAGAGGGGCGAGGTCCACCATGTTAGGAGTGCTTCCGCTCGCTCATCGAGGCTGTTTTCACGTCCCCGACGGCGAATACGGAGAGAATTCTTCTCTCAACTGACTAATAGTCTCGTGTACTTCGCCTTCGAGTTATTTCTACCCGTTCAGCGCACTGTCGCACTCGGCGTTATCGCTAACGGCGGGTGGCCTTGACCGATTTGCGAATCCTTCTAACCCCTCGGGGCCCGGAATGTGAAGGCACGTGTAGCGAAGACCCTGCCAGAGACACTGTTAACTCCCGATCTACACGCTCACGCGGTTTTCCCTCCACATCCGGTAACAGCAATATCATCGCGAGTCAGATTCCCCCAGCTACTTTGACTGGGAGGCGAATGCGACGAAGGCTTAGCCAGAGACACTGTTAACTCCCGACCTACACGTCCACTCCAACACCCAATCGTTTCGCCAGAAGATCCAAAGCCCGGCCACGTAGCACTCCACGCGACCGGAAACCAGCGCTATTCTCTACTCGGGAGATGCAGGAGCATCTCCCTCTGCTCGCCTCCCCGCTCGATGCGAGGTGACGCCTTCCGATAACTCGCCAGTCATCTCTATGTTCCGCTCTGTACGAGCGCCCGTTCTGAACTAACCAGAAATCTCCCAGGGCTTAACTTCCCAGTCCAGGCTTCTCATTCCAGTACCACTCGAGCTACGTTCTCTCGACGTGGACCAGCCTGATTGGCCCGACATCAATCTCCTCGGAGAAGGGGAAGCGGCAGTTCTTACACCTGCCCGTCCGTCCCTAGGCTAAGTCTGCGGAGCCTTTAACACCGCACAGTTGGGAAGCCTGTACGTCGGCCCTATTCTACCCAACCACAACTGCACGAATGCTAAATTAGCGATAGCATACCAAAACGGTCACTTTGGAGAGTGGGAAGCTCAATCCACCCGAACTGGCGTATCCCCTCTCCTCCATGATCTATTCACCGTCAGTCGAGCCTCGTTCGGCTGACGTCAGATGCCTCCTCCTGTCTCTCTCTCTCCCAACTCTACTCACTGTGTGTATTTTACCGTGACGAGAAAATCTCGTTACAAAATAAGTAAATAAATGTGAAAAACGTGTAAAAATGTATAAATGTGTAAAAAAATGAATAAAAATAGAAATAAATAATAAATATGTAAATAAATGTAAAAAACGTATAAATAACTCAATAAATATGCAAATAGATATCTGAATAAAAATATGAATATGTATATGCAATTGATTGAAAAAAATGTGTAAATAAATTAATATTTTTATCGATAAATGTGTAAAAAAATGAATAAATGCCAAAAACCTGGCAAAATAAATTCCATTAATTTGCCCCTCATATTTTACGCAACATTATGAGCTTCGTAAGCTAATTTATTATTCATTTTTTTTAAAAAAACACTCGTCATCAACTATAACGTTTCTAATCTAACCTAGAAATTGTCACGTGGACTAAAGATGAGGTTAAACGCGTTAGAATTCTAAGTAAGGGGGAAAATCTGGAAAAAAAGCAAAAGAAGTGCAACTAATATTAATTAGAGTGAATAATTAGCAATTGAATGTTTCTAAACTTACAAAATCTTCGGCAAAATCTGCGTCGTCCACGAGATCTTCTATATGCACTACCATGTTGCAAGGGGAAGTGAGATGCCTCACTATCACTCGCCACTCAGCGCATGCGCAGCGCTGTATTCTCCCGCGAACATTCAGCTAATTTAAATAATTTCATTTTTTTTTCTAATTTTCGAGAAACGAGAAATCCGCGTTGTTTAGTTTTGTATTTCCGTATAAATACTCATCGGAAAAATGAATTAATAGAGTTTGAGTTTTTGCAATATTTTTATCATTTTAATCCTTTTAATTAAAAAAAATTATCATAAAATTGTAATTTCGTATTCATTATTTTACGATTATTTCGAGACCTAGTGGATTTACATGAAAATGTTAAGAAACCTTTTTTGTTAAAAATTTCATTCTCTACAAAAAAGGTCTCTTGACATTTTTCTTTAAATTCAATTTTTGCTGAGATATTTGTAAAATAATGAATGAAAAACTCAACAAAAAATCTATAAAATGAATTCATCTTTATTACAATGACAAAAATACAGAATACAAAATTGAAAAATAGTAAGTCATCACTCATCTTCACTCCTCTCACTCCTACCATCCTCAAAACTCTCAGAAAATATCAATTTATGTCCTAAAAATCCATAATAACCTATCAATAATTCATTCATCATCATCGAATCAAATTTAGACTAATTAACTAAACTACTTTAAACATCATGTCGAAGTCTGAGTCCATTTTATGAAGACGAGCTTTTGCTTGACGTTGATTAAAAGTCTTTTATCAGCATGTCACTCTCCTCGTGGGTGGAGAGGGATGAGTTGCGTTTACGAGGCTGCTTTGTACGGGGCATGTTGATAGTGTTGGTGGGTGTGATAATAAAGATGTTGATGAGGTTCTGGAAAATTTTTAAAGCAGTTAGATGGATTCCTTCACTTTGGGGGAAGATTATCTGGAGAAGAAAGGGGCTTGGGAGGACATAGAAAAGGGCCTTTTTTGTAGAAAATTTTGTAGGCTACAAAAAAGGTCTTCTGAGATTTTTGGATTAAGTCACCCGTTTAGGAGATAAATTGATAATTAAGTGAGAGTAATTTAGGAATTGATCCTTTTGGAGTTCTCTCTGGTTAATTATTGAATTATCTGGGAAACGTGAGGTTCTAGGAGAATTTAACAAGAAACATTTTTTGTGGGAAATTTTGTCAGCCTCAAAAAAATCTTCTGATATTTTCTCCTAAAATGAATAATTGCAGAGTTAAATGCATTATTGAGGAAGATTTCACGGTTGAGGTTAATTATTTTATGATTGTAATCAGTAATTCGTGATTTATGGGTGGATTTACCTTCGAGTCGGCGTGAGAATGTGTCAATGGCTGGTGTTTGGTGTCATCCTTCAAGCATTCGACATTTCTGAGGCCCAGATATCTTTTTAACTTCCCGGGCTAGGGAAGTTATTGTAATCACCCCGAAAATGGAAAATCGAATTTTCATCATATCTCCACGTTTCAAGGTCACCACAACACTCCCCGATAATTTTCAAGATCATGTATGTATGTGTGTGTGTGTGTGTGTGTGTGTGTGTGTGTATGTGGGGTGTATGTGGCCAAAAATTTTGTCCAACGTTATCTCGTGAACGGATGATGTGATCGAGGTCTTCAATGACGCAATCGAAGCGTCTTCCTTCAGCTTAGATCGGAAAAGATTTTGGAGAAAATCGGTCCAGTCGTTCTCCATTTTTTCCAGGAAAACGAGATGATTTTTTTTTTTTTTTTTTTTCATGAGACTTCATGTTTTCGGGGTCGCTGATCATGAATATGATAACCGTTTTTGCGCAAGCACGAGCCTATTTGTTAATAACAATTTAATTGTTCAAAATGGTCTCTTGCAAGAAGGGTTAAAGTTAGCAAGAAAAGTTTGAAACAAAAAATGTTTGACATGTCAAAAGGCATATTTTTTGTTCTATGACTTGGTTTTGTAATTTTCATGGTTAAAGAATGATTGTGGGTGGGAATATCTCAGGCGGCGCGCTATCCCTATGGCGCAACGGGAGCGAAAAAAAAGATGAAAAGAAATATCGCTTTTTTTTCGTTTTTTTTTTGTTTGTTCATTTTTCTACTACTTTTGTCAATCTCGGCGTAGAAGCCGAATTAATGAAAGAGAGAAAAGGGGGTAAATGCTACGGAACATTTGAAGAAAATTGAAAAAAATCTAAATTGAAGGATTCCATAAACGATTGTTATAATGAAGGTCATCAACGTTGCAATTGCAATTACAAATGAGATTCAACACTTATTATTTTATCATGAATCCCTTCAATACCCGGCGGCATCGGTAATGTAGGAAATTCCAGTATTAGTATTGGGCACAGGACAGTACGCAATTTTGTCGTCTGGCGTTCGATTTGCTTTCGATAGCCGGGGGCGGGGGGGGGGGGGGACTTTTCACGAACGAGCATCCGCCATCATTCGATAATCAGCTGTGATCGATCCATCTTTGAGGAACGTTATCAGAGCTTTTTTCAGGATTTTTTAAGAATTATCTTACAAATCATTATTACAATTCTTGCCTTCAGCAGAATTGTAATAATCAATAACGAAAGAGAGAAGATCAGTGTCAGCCAAAGGCGACAATCGATAAAAATAAAAGTAATTGTTTGACACAGGCGACACGAAATTGGGAGTTCAGTGAAAATTAGAGAATTGTCTGCTACGTGCGACACCAGACTGAACATAACAAGAAGAATTGTCGGCCATTGGCGACAATCGATAAAAATAAGAGTAATTGTTTGCTACAGGCGACACGAAATTGGGAGTTCAGTGAAAATTAGAGAATTGTCTGCTACGTGCGACACCAGACTGAACATAACAAGAAGAATTGTCGGCCATTGGCGACAATCGATAAAAATAAGAGTAATTGTTTGCCACAGGCGACACAAAATTAGAGTTCAGGCCCAATTTGAAAATCGATTTGGAATTTGATTTCTGCATCGTGTGAGATCAGATTCAACATAATAAGAGAAATCGTCGGCCATTGGTGACAAAAACTCGACGAGAAAAGAGCAGAAGAATTTCTCGGAGAAAATGAGGTCTAAGCGACGATCGAAACGAGAAATAGCCATGAAGAAAAAAAATGTACGTCGTAAAAATGCAAAAAAGGGCATGATTTATCCATCAAGTTTGGATGAATCAGCATGTTGTCAAGAACAACATGATAAAAAGAATGAAACAAAGAAGAATAAGAGGCAAAAAAATAAAGAGCAGATGAGAATCAAACGTTCTGATCCATTCTACAAAAAATTAGAAAGAGAACAGAATCGTACCAGAAACCAACACTCACGAATGAATAATGCCTTTAGAGAGAATGAACAGAACAAGAAACGAGTACAACGTAAACAACAAAATGATAAATTCAAGAAAAAAGCAAATGAAAAGAAGAGAAAATACATGAAATCTAAGAGGCAAAATGAAGAATTTAGAAGAAATGAGAATGATAAAAACAGAAAATATATTGAACGTAAGCGAGGAGAAAGTGTCTTCAGGCAAGTTGAACGTAGCAAAAACCGAGTCAGAATGATGATCATTCGACAGCGTGAAAAATATATAAACAATGAACGTAGAAACAACATTGCAAGGAATATTGTTCTACGTCAAAATATACAATATGTAGAGAATGAAATTTCCAATAATCTCAAGAGAAATCGCATTCTTCGACAAAATAAAGCTTACAAATCACGAGAGTTAGCACTAAATGTTGCGAGGAACAAATTGTTGAGGAATTGTTCAAAGCACTATAAGAACGAAATTTCGCGGAATATTGAGCGAAATAAGAAGTTGCGATCCAATAACATCTATAGAAAAGCAGAAAGAAAAGAGACCCAGAAACGAATGAAGAAAATTCGCTGCATGAAAGGATATAAAAAGCGAGAGAGAATGTTGAATATCCAAAGAATAAAGAAGAAACGAACAAATGAGCGTTTTCGAGCCCGAGAATTGAAGAAAAATGCAAACTTTCAAAGAGAGAAAAGAGCAATTGATGTATTGAATTTTCGCGAAAATCTCAATAATCTTTTAGTGAGAAATCAAGATACAGATCCAAAGGCAAAAGTTCAACTGAAATTTATCCAATTTCGTGCAGAAACAGCCTCATTCGTGTGCTGTTGTTGCGAAGGCCTTTTTTTCAGATGTTCTGTTGTGAAATTGAATGAAAAAAAAATTATTGGTAAAAGTGGTGGTCCTTTCTTAGCACAAATCAATAATTTCCCATCAGGTTTCATATGCAACACGTGCAAAAATGCTGCATATCTTGGTAAAGTACACAAGTTATCAACAAGTAATGGTCTCCAATTCATACAAGTCCCAAAATCTGTCCGAGAATTGTCTGATCTTGAGGAAAGAATGGTGGCACCAGTATTGAATTTCATGCAAATTCGAGCACTGAAACCCTATGCTCTGAATCCGCAATTAGGCCTGAAGGGCAGTGTCGTGAATATTCAAATAGATATTAATGATATGCTACAGGTATTGCCACGTCAATTTGATGAAATGCAGACAGTTCAAATCAAACTGAAAAGACACGTTGATCACAAAAGCCATTATATGTTTGAAGCTATCAGATCAAGCGTGATTTGTGAAGCATTGAAACATTTGATCACGACGCCATTATATGAAAAGTATGACATTAAAATAAATGAGGCCTATTTCCAGAACTATGAAAATGATGATCGTCCGATAAATTTCATAGTTGACAAGGATAATATCATTGATAATGAAACAAATCCGGATATAAACGGAAAAGTTGAGCACAATGATATAGAATTCAATGATAAGGAAAATAAGATGAATATTGATCAATTAATTGATTTCAATCAGATAAACAATGACGAGGTCTTGCTCGTTGACCGTAATGCAGAAGTCGTAGAAAAATATGCACCAGTTGTGAATATAGTCGCTCCTGGACAGGATAAACATCCAATGCCTTGACATAAAATTGAAGACTTGGATGAATTGTGTTATCCCAGAATATTTGCAGGGCACTCATTTAATGTACAAAAACGGATATCTTATTCAGATCGTATGAAGTCAGAAGCAAGACGGTACGATCGAAGATCATGTATTCCTTCGAGAATTTTGTTCATGGCCAAAAAAGGTTTAGAAATTACATGTTCATCGAGTATAAATATATGTTTAAAACGGACGAAGGAGAATGCTGATAAGCCAATCAATGCCGGAAATGCTTTAGATGTTGATTTTAGGAATAATTTGATTGAATTTGATGATGGATTCAGAATGTTAAAATTCGTCAGATCCTCACCGGCATATTGGGAGCATAAGAAGAAAGAACTATTGGCAATGATTCGTCAATTGGGCAAGCCTACTTTCTTCCTAACATTATCAGCTGCTGAAGGCCACTGGCCGGAGTGATTACAAACCTTAATGAAGTACAGCGAAAAGGATCACACTTTGTCCATCAAAGAAGCATATGATCTGGATAATAATATCAAGACTGAATTAATAAGGAATGATCCGGTTACGTGCGCCCGTTATTTTGATCATAAGGTCCAGAAATTTATGTGGCTGTTAAGACAGGAGCAGAGCATATTTGGTGAATATGTACTGGAGGACAGCTATGAACGTGTTGAGTTCCAACAACGTGGAAGCCCGCACGAACATATGCTCTTGTGGTTGAAAAATGCCCCAAAATACAATAATAACAGTGATATAAATGACCATGATCGATTGACTGAATTTATTGATCGTTTTCTCACTTGTGAGTATGATGAGAAGAATCCATACATCAAATTGCAAATGCATAAGCATGGTCATAGTTGCTATAAAGGACAAAAAAAGAGACAATGTCGTTTCCATATCCCTTATCCAGTTATGAGAAAAACAATGATATTGATACCATTAAATGAGAATGAAGCTGTACCGAAACCATATCAATCAATTGATGATCTAATGAATAAGTTTTATAAAGAAGAGGTTTCCATGAGTTATGATGAAATTTTGAAGAAATTAGATATGACTGAAGAAGAGTATATCCTTGCGATTCGTAGCACACTGAAACAAAAGCGAGTATTCTTGAAGAGATCTAGTCTAGAAGTAAGAATTAATTCTTATAATAAAGAGATATTACAATTGTTTGAATCAAATATAGATATGCAATTTATACTAGATGAATATGCCGTGATGGGTTACGTCACTAACTATATTAGTAAAATCGAAGGGGGATTGTCCAAATTATTGAGAGAAGCTGCGATAGACTGCGATAATAACAATAATAGTGTTAAAGAGAAATTTCGAAAGATTGCAAATGTATTTCTCAACGGTAACTTAATGTCATCCCAAGAGGCAGCGTATCACGCTCTACAATTGTCGTTATCAAAAAAAAGTAGAAAGACAATATTCATTAACACAGGGCCAATAACAGAACGTGTTCGTATGTTGAAAACTGATGAAAACCTGAAAAAACTTGATAAAGACTCTACTGAAATATTCATGGCTGATATATTTGATAAATATAGTAGAAGAGAAAGGAGGCTTAATAATATTTGTCTTGCTGATTATGCGGCGAATTATCAAGCATGCAAAAAAAAACCGTCAAAAGATGATGATGAAAATGACGATGATGATGAAGATAGAGCATATAAGCTTCGACTACATACAGCTGTCATTAGATACCGACGATACAGCTTGAAACAAGATCCAGCAAACTATTATAGAGAGAAGATATTATTATTTATGCCTTGGCGAAATGAAAAACTTGAGGTAGAAAATGTGGATTATGAAAAAGTGTATAAAAATAATGAAGAAATCATAGAAAGCAATCAAGCAAAATACTCCATCATAAGTGATGAAGCTATGGATGAGGCATTAGAACAAGTAGAAAATGACATACGTGCAAGTATACATGAAGGAACTGATGGGAATTCTGCAGCTCATAACATTGATATTTTCCAGCAAGATGGGGCAAATTGTAAAGCTAATGAGCATATAAAAAAAAGTGATACACATAAGACTAGATATACTTGTCCAGCCAGGGTAAAAGAAAATGAACTCCATGATATGATGAGAAATTTAAATTGCAAACAAAAAGAGTTTGTTATGCATATATTGAGTTGTTACAAATTGGGCCAAGTCCCATTCAAAATATTTTTGAGTGGCTCTGCTGGCGTTGGGAAAAGTTATGTCATTAACACACTATATCAGTTAGTAACTAATTATTTCGATAATTTACCTGGAGGCAATATGGATAAAATAATAGTTCTATTATGTGCTCCATCAGGAAAAGCAGCATTCTTAATTAATGGTGTGACATTGCATTCTGCTTTTGCATTACCATGTCAACAATATGGGGCACAAATGGGTCAATTATCAAGTGATCTAGCCAATAACATTCGTGAAAAATTATCAAAAATGCAACTCCTAATAATTGATGAAATTTCAATGGTAAGTTGTACAATACTAGGTTGGATCGATACACGATTACGACAAATAAAAGGTGTGAATCAACCCTTCGGTGGGATTTGTGTATTAGCGTGCGGTGATTTGAATCAACTACCACCTGTGAAAGACAAGCCTGTTTACCAAGTTTCAAGACGAAATGAACTAGCACCATTCCTCGACATCAATCCGTTATGGAATGAATTTGAATTTTATGAATTGACTGAGATAATGCGTCAAAAAGATGATTTAGCATTTATAAATGCACTAAATAATCTAGCGCTTGGTAACATGACAGAAGACGATATAGAATTGATCAGATCACGAGAAATCTTGAAAGGGAATGAGGTTCCAGAGACGGCCATAAGATTATATGCAACCAATGCAAATGTAATATTGCATACAATGCATTTAAAATTGCAGAATGTACCAGTGAGTTGGTCATTTCAACCGCTGAAGATACCTTTCCAAAAGATATGAATCCACAAACCAAAAAATTTCTATTGCAATCAATTAAAAAACAAGGAAAAAAAAGCACGACTGAATTACTACCTAAACTTGAACTAAAAATCAATATAAAATATATGATAATAAACAATATTGATGTTGAAGATGGATTGGTAAATGGAGCATGTGGGGTCTTGAAATTGATCCCATTCAAAGGAAATAGCACGATTCCTTCTATATTATGGTTTGATTTTCAATTGCCAAGAGTTGGAGTTAAAGCAAGAAGGCAGTATCATGATTATATGGGAAGGGAAAATATTAATCGAAACTGGACACCAATCATCAATAATGCACTCCAATTGGACATTGATGATAATCAAGAACATCGAATCATGCGACACCAATTTCCTGTTATACCTGCAGAAGCAATAACAATCCATAAAAGTCAGGGACAAACTTATGAAAAGATATGCTTGGATTTTACCAAGTCAGAAAGGCGAACTTTGCCAATGTTGTACGTAGCTCTGAGTAGAGTAACATCATTAAACGGTCTGTATATTTTAGGAGAGTTTCAATTATCAAAAATGCAAACCAACAAAGCTGCTACAACGAATATAGCTTTGAGCGAATTAACGCGTTTGAGAAATACCAGACAATTAACATTATCGTATGATAATTTAATGTGTGAAAATGGCCCAAAAATTGTGTATCAAAATGTTGGGACCTTGAAAAATAAGCTAATTCACATAACAAATGATCAGTGGTTCCTTCGAAGTGATGTATTGGTTTTGAGTGAAACTCTAACAAATGAAAATGACGATTTAGCAATCGAAAATTACCGGATTGTATTCAGATCCAATTACAGCTCGAGTAGCCGAGGATTGATTTGCTATGTAAAAAACCGTTTTCAAGCAGAATTGGTATCGGTTGAACGCGAATTCAATGCGAATGCAAACTTTGAATTATTCACCATAAAAATGGATGATTATCATATAATCAGCGGTTATAAATCGCCGAAAACTACGAAAACGATGTTCGAAAAAGTTCTAAACAATGTTATGGAGAACATCCCAATTCACAGCAAGACAGTTTTGATCGGAGATTTCAATTACAATGTTGTAAATCATGAAGACGACGCAAACAATCTAAATTATCTCATAAATTATCTGAATCATCATCAATTACAGACAAAATTACCGCCATCAAGTGTAACGACAAATCTGAATACACAAATAGATATAATTTTCGCTAATTTCGATGCTATTGATTGTGGTGTATACGAAACATACTTCAGTTATCATAAACCAATTTATGCAATACTAGATAGGAAACCTGTAAAGGAAAACCATAGGATGATTGCCAATAAAGATGACATCAAGAAAACAATGAATTCTGATACCAAATGCATGGACGTTATGGATGATCGGTATAACAACCACCAAAATCTTGATGGATTTAGCAATTCGCCAACTACAGAAAAAGCGGATTTGGATACTGAATGTATTAATGTTGCGGATGATGATAAGAATATTGATGAGAATCTCGACAGAGGTAGATTAGCACCAATTTACTGTCGGGACGATGATTATAATTATGCTATAGTTGTTGAACGATGCGAGGAAGTGACGAATGACGGGGTTTATATTCTAGATTATCATGTCAATTTCTTCCATGAAATAATGAACAAGCAATTGGAAGAACGTGGAATCTTCAATTTTGCGCAAGACGTAGGATTTATAAGGGCCTTTGTATGTAATCTGCAGCAAATTCCCGAAACCGCGAGCAATATTCAGATTCTCTACGATGGACTTTCGGGCAATCCTAAAGGAGGAGATTTACCTGTAGGGCATTGGGTTTGCACAAGATATGATGGTAATGGCAATGTTCACATTTATGACAGTATGAATCTAGGTTACTTGACTCGAATTGAAACCGATTATTTGGATGCACTTTATAGATTTCCGAAAAAAAACATATTCCACAGAGTACAACAACAAACCAATGGCATTGATTGTGGGGTATTCGCGATATTTTTCGCAACATTATTATGCTGCAATAGAGATCCGAGTGAACGAACCTATCACAATGTAAGTCTTATGCGATATCAAGTATCATCAATGCTCTTAAATCGAAGTTTATTGGATTTTAATACGCGTTGACTTGGAATCTGAATTAATTCTGACTGGAAAGAAAACATGCGCGTCAAAAATGCAAAACATGGCGTAATTGATTCCATAAGTTGGAAAGAGACGGCTTCCTGTCTTCCTACAACGAAGATAATTTTTCTGTTGTTACGGTTTCCACTGAGATGAATTTTTCATCATTTATAATAAAAAAAATTGCAAAAAATATTTAATACCTGTAATGTGTAGAGGCAAGGCTCTGAAGTTCTAAAAAATATCAATTTGACCATGAAAGACTACAAAAATGAATGAATTAGTGGATTGAAAAGTTGAAATTTATTATTCAGGGATTGGTTTTTTTTTTTTAAGAGAACAATAGATCCCCCGGCGTCTCGCCACTTACATGCTCACTCCAATTTATTATCCTCAAAGAGAACACTGAGAATTTGTTATTTTATTATTTAGTATCCATATAGAATTTAAAATGAACAGATTCAACATGTTATCGATTCTGAGATCCTACTTCTACGTGTTGAAGTTCTTGCTGGGATGGATGTTCAATTCATATCAGTCAAATTTATAAGAATTAAGACATCATTCAATATTAATTTAGCGATTTGCAATGTTATGATATTGAACATTATTGAATTTCAATACATGTTAAACATGAAAATGATTCAAGAAAATGAAGCATATTCAATCTTTCTAGTAACTTCTTACTAGGTGGAAAAATCGAGTATTCAAAAAAATTTGTCATGCTTCAAAAGAAGTGAGAAAAGACCCTTTGTGTTCTTATAGTTGGGGAATGAGACTTTGAGGAGTCATTCATAACGTCATCACACAGTGAGAAAACAATACACTTCGGAGGAATGATGAAAGAATGATACTGTTTCATCTGAGGGTATTTTGAATTGAAAATGGAAAAAAGGAGAAAAAACTGCAATGGAAATGTTTCAAATTTCTGAATTTTCAGAAGTTTGTTAACATTCAGAAGCATTTGATACAAAAAAAATTACTGAGGCTGTCGGAAAGTTGAAAATAAATTATTGCGACCCGAAGTAGTACTTTTAGCACGTAGTATAATATATGAATTAAATGTTCCTCTCAATGAATCGGTAGAGAAAAGAAAGAAATGTTTCCCCCGAAAATATCATTGATATATACATCCATAAGAATTTCAATACAAATAGACAGAGCACGGAATTAACCACTTAAATGGCGCCACACAGCGGTGAGCTGCCAAATTAAGAAATCTGGACTTTGATTGATTACCGATATGACAGAATATCATCTAGATGTCGCATATATAGTTCTCCCTATGAAAGAAACTTGCCTCAGTACTCCCCACTGTCGCGAATTCAGCTTTCAATCCATAGCCCCCACCACTCAAACTCATGTCGTTTCTTTCCTGGCATGGACTTTATGGATGATTGACTGGTGTCGGGCGAGACACAGTACGTTTATAAATCTATATTTAGTGTATATCTACTATTAGCGTGTTGCAAACGTTCGGATCAACGGGAGCACGTGGTAAGTAGAGAATTCTAGATTTTTGTGAGCCGTGAAATAATTTTTTTTATCAATTCATTATCATTGGAATGTTTTCGATAACCTAAGACGTTCCATTTATATTTCAGATTGTTGCAATATCCTGTCCGAAAACTGGAAATTAAAAATTTCCAAAAAGAAGATGGCTCAGGCATTCGATGGTGAGTAACAGTGTAAAATGATGAAAATATTTCGCTTTTAATTCGTGAGTGAATTGATTATTTCCAAGGAAATTAATCATAAAATTAAAAAAAAATTGAAAGTAAAATTAAATTTAAATTTGTATTTAGTGGGTGATAAATCGAAAATAACAAATTTAAATTTAGACATAAATTGTAAATTTTTTCTATTCATTTATTCAAATAAATTAATATTTTTACATAAAGAAAAGCAGGGATTAGATTAAGCAGGAGAATGCGGCTGAAGGCCATTTCGATGAAAGAACCAGTGTTTACATCCTGACGGTTTTATCGATTTAATTCACATTCCGCTCATTCTCACTGCGTTGAATAGTCAACACATTCAAAGAAAAAGTTTATGAGAATTGTGAACACCGAGAATTGAGTATCACAAACATCAAAATAATTGTAACAAATGCAATAGAAAATTAGAGCGATTTCGCTAGGGGATTCCATTGAAAATCTATTGAATTTTCATTGTAAATTCTATTAGATATTAGCGAATTTTTCATGAGATATTTTTTTTCATTGAAAATATTCAATAGAAAATTGTTCTATTAAAAAAAAAAAACAAAAATCTATACAGTTAATTTGGTCGACATTTTTCCAAGTAATTTCTCGGTATAAAATTTTTCTTGGAAGTTCTTCACATTGTATTTTTCTTCGTCTTCCATTAAAAAAATTTTTTTTTTATTCCATTAAAAAATTGAAGCGAAAAAAAACTTATAGCAGGAAGTTTATGGCGAGAAAATTCAATAGAAAAATTTCAATGCGATACATGGTGTCGAAAAACTGAAATTGATTGATTCTTCTGTCCATAAAAAAAATGTTCCATTCAATATTTCTATGGGAAAGATCGCGCTGGAATTGGATAAAATTTTCAATAGAATCGATATTAAATAGAATTTAAATAGAATTCTTAGCGAATTTGTTCGGATTTTCTATTGAATTTTTCAATACGCGGAGTAACATGTGATTTTTTTCACTCATTTCTCATTCTCTCTTTCTCCACAGAGCTCCTAGATCAACTGCAGAGATTGCTAGGTTTCCCGAATGAGGATGAAGATCCTGTAAAACCTGATCCCAACAATGATGATCCATTGAACTTGAGACCAGAGGGGAATCAGAATGAAGAGCAACAGGCTGAAGGTGCAGGAGTAGGAGCAAGAGCAGGCATTGAAAACCTGGTTCTACTCCTCCAACGACAACAGCAGCAGCAACAACAACAGCTGCAACGAGAGCTACTCCAGGCAATCATGGCTAGGCGCCCACAAACACCTCAAGAATTTATAACAATGTTACGTACTTTTATTCAGGCTCAGCAACATCAACGAAATCATCGTAAGCAAATATTTAATAACTTTTGTTGTTCAGTATAGTTTGTTAAATGTTTCAATTTTCCAATTAACATTTTTAGTTGAATAGTAGAAAGGCATCAATCGGAGAATTCTATATACCATATTTTTCAAGTTTCGGGGAGAATAGTGGTGGTAATGGACTAGAAAACGATTTCTTTACGAATTTTATTGATTTCAACGAATTACTTTTGATCGCAGAGAATAAGTACATTAATTTTTTTAAATCAAAGTAGTAATTAACATTTATTTGCTTCTCAAGAAATAATTCTCATGATGAATTCATAATCAGCAACAACTTTTCCCGGGAGTAATTAACTGGAATTATCACGTATAATCCTTCATAAGAAATAGAATTACCGTCCGAAAATTTGATGAGACAGATAAAAAGTGAAAATGATGAAAATGAAAGAACTAGTAGAATTCAAATGCAAACAACTTGTGGTAGATGGCATGTTAAGAAAATTGAAGAACTAAAACAATAACAATCATCAATAATCAAGAATCATCATAACAATGATAGATAATGATGTACTCATAATGATTCATGTTTGTACATAGGTCGAGGCAGTAACGGAGGGAACAGTCGTCGATCCTGGCGCGCTGGACGTGGTAGACGTGGTGGTCGTGGTGGACGTGGTGGACGTGGTGGACGCGGTAACCATTCAATGACCGTCTACTTTAACTAAGTCTGCTCGAACCCCTTCTCTTCTGATGATTGGTGAACTCGTAAAAACCAATAGAATGAAAAAAAAAAGAAAGAAAAGAAGAAAATGACTGATAGCTCTTACGATATATATTTGGTGATACTTTAACTGTGATATTTTTTTTTTGTCATAATTATTTTTTTGTGATTTTTTTCTCACAGGATATTATTTTTAGTTTTTTTTTTGTATTTTCATATAAATCCCTGAATATATTCAATAAAGAGCCAATAGAAAGATGAAAGAAAATGTTATGTTATTGATTCTAATGCAAGCAAAAAAAAGTAGAATATAAAATGATAGAACAATAAGAAAATAGGGAGATGGGAAAAAAATTAAATCGAGAGTGTATTAAAATGAAAGAGAGGAATATATCTTATCGACTAATGTAGCTCATTGAAAATTAATTTCTCAGTACTCGAATATTGATTTGTGTGGAGGATGACGAATCAATTTCAAACATATCAATCAATTTTTATCATATCTTCACGTTTCAAGGACTCCAGATTCGTTTTCGACCATTTTCAAAAAAATGTCTGTCTGCATGTGTGTGTGTGCGTGTGTGCATATGTATGTTTGCTGTATGTGGCGAAATTTTTCGTAAACGATTTCTGGCAAACAAATAGCCCGATTCGATTTTTTTAATAAATAGACAGGTCTTCATAAAATTCGGCACTGATTATTAGATATTGGATGGAATCGATCTAATAGTTTTTCTAATTTTCGCGAAAAACATGAACGACAGAACTCGTGGATATGTTAGTCACTGATTTTTCATGAGCAAATGTTGTAATCCATCACCCAAATGGATACCTACGGGTTATTAAGATCTAATGAAGTATCCAGTGGAGCTTTATGTATCTCACTCCCCACGTGGAATCTACGACATGGATCTCATTGAGGTGTTGGCGTGACTAGCCAAACCGGGAAGTTTTTTGTGTGGCCCAATCGGGTCGCACACACCATGGGAGCGAGCTTGCGAGCGACCAACAACGCACCACTAGTTTATCCAATTAGTTAATTGTTTAAATACAATCGAGGATTATTCGACGAGTGTTTACCTCTTTATTTCCAATTATTCCTGAACAATTAAAATAAACCTCTAATTATTTTCTCTCTTTCATTTTCGTCACTTTTGTAACGATTATCTGAGAAACTGAGGATTTTAAGAGAAAATATCAAAAGACCTTTTTTGTAGGAAATTTTGTAGGCTACAAAAGGGGTTTTTTGAGATTTTTGGATTGAGTCACTCGTTTAGGAGATAAATTGATAATTAAGTGAGAGTAATTTAAGAATTGATCCTTTTGGAGTTCTCTCTGGTTAATTATTGAATTATCTGGAAAACGTGAGGTTCTAAGAGAATTTATCAAGAGACATTTTTTGTGGGAAATTTTGTCAGCCTCAAAAAAGATCTCCTGATATTTTCTGCATTATTGAGAAAAATTTCACGGTTAAGGTTAATTATTTTATGATTTTAATCATTAATCAGTAATTCGTGATTTTTGAGTGGATTTACCTTCGAGTCGGCGTGAGAATGTGTCAATGACTGATGTTTGGTGTCATCCTTCGAGCATTCGACATTTTTGAGGCCCAGATATCTTTTTTATCCAATTAGCTAATTGTTTAAATAAATACAGTCGAGGATTATTCGACAAGTGTTTACCTCTTTATTTCCAATTATTCCTGAACAATTAAAATAAACCACTAATTATTTTCTCTCATTCATTTTTGTCACTTTTGTAAAACAATTATCTGAGAAGAAACTGAGGATTTTAAGAGAAAATGTCAAGAGACCTTTTTTGTAGGAAATTTTATAATCTACATCTACAAAAAAGGACTCATGAAATTTTCACTTCAGATGATCCATTACAGAGATAATTAGATTATTAATAAAGTGATTACCTTTTTGGATGATATTTCAGCCTGTGAATTGCACGTGGAAATTTCAGTGATTTGTAAATCAATTCCTCTGGCTTACGTGTATCAATTAAAAGCACATATCCATCCTCTCAACCCATAGTAACTTGATGGGAATTTACTGAATAACACTGTCACCGTTTGATTGACAAGTTGACAAGTAAATTAAAATAAAACAACAAGGGAAAATAACCTCAATATCACTCGCCACTTAGCGCATGCGCAGCACTGTATTTTCAACGTTTGGTTGACTAAGGTTGGCTAATCACGCTAACTACCAACTTGCAAACTTGATTCTGTGTAAAAATAATCTCACTTGATAATTTTCGAGAAATCCGCGTTGTTTATGTTTGTATCTCCGTGAATACTCATCGGAAAAATATGATAATAATATTAATCGCAAGAGGATAGGCGATTTATATGATGAAAGTGACGTTAGTTTCCGCGTAAACAGGGCCATTTTCATTTTATGGAGATATTATTATACGGAGGTAGTGGAGGGGGTAGTTGTCTCGTGTATAGATACGCGGTAGCTGTCGGCCAGTTTTATTTGAGTTGAGTCGAGCGGGAAAATTCAAAATGTTTACTTGGCCGATACGTTACCGCGTATCTCGATTGGAGATCTCAGACAGTTACCAGCAGTGTGTGCAACACCTATTTATAAACAAACGAAGCAGAGAATAGCTGGACCCACCTTATGGCGTGAGTTGAAATTTTATGAACTCGAGGAGGTCATGCGTCAAGCTAATCGAGAGTTTTCAAATATACTCACAAAAATTGGAAATGGATCAGCATTGGAAGTAGATGAGGTCAAACTAATAGAATCTAGGTTCATTCTAAGAGAAGAAGCTGATAGACTTCGACCTGATGCTGTGCGACTCTTCTATTCCAACCCTTCAGTGCAACATTACAATCGATGCTGAATTCATTTCAGGATAAAGTCATTTCAAACGCATCAGATATATTTGAGGGATATCGTAATTTGCAAGAACTGGCTTTTGCTCGACAAAGTCTGTATAAAAAATCAGTCATCGATACGGGTGGTTTACCTTACGAAATCACACTCATATTGAACAAGCCCTATATGTTAACTACTAATGTTAATGTCTCTGATGGTTTGGCTAATGGTGCCGTTGGGAAATTGGTCCACATAGAATCCACGGAAACAGGAGAGGTAACGAGATTGTGGATAGAATTTGCAAATGCAAAAAAAGTTGGAGAGATAACACGCAGAAAAGTTTCAGCCTATGTACAATCGCACAATATCAGTCGAACAGCTGTGCCCATAGGTCGAAGAACTTCAACCATTTACTTAAATAATGGAAAAACCATTGCCGCTAAACGCAATCATTTTCCTATTATATTATCTTGCGCTATGACCATCCATAAATCCCAAGGGGGAACCTTCGATGAAATAGTATACGAATATTCAAAGACACAACCTCAACAATTGGTCTATGTTGCACTGTCCCGAGTGACCAGTATCGGGGGACTTTATATTGTTAACAATAGTCAGGATCATACATTTTACCATGGGAGAAGTGCATCTACTAGTATGGGGACCTTGCAAGCAGAATTCAAGCGACTCGCGTTGAATAAATTGGACACAATCACCAATCAACTGATGAATTTGTTAACTGACAAAAACATAATTGGGATATTTTCATTCAATTGTCAAAGCTTGAAAGCTCATGTTCTTGACTTGAGTGACCAAGTTACACAGAATTCAACCATCCTTATGCTCTCGGAAACTTGGTTGAAGACCGAAGATAGAGTCGACATTCCTAATTTTGACTGCATCGTGAAATTCAAACGATCCCAGGTCAGGGCTGGAGGTGTTGCAATCTACCGTAAATCTAATGATACAACAGTTACAATTACTCCTCATCACCTCGTTTTAATTAATCAACTAAATGCTTCATCTTCAATTGGCGATATTTGTGCTGCACGATGTCGTTTAAAAACTGGACAACTCATTATGATTGCTGCTATCTATATATCACCAAATAAGAAAATTGAAGATATAACTGACTTTATTCACGAAATGTTACTGCCATACACAAGAGAAGGTGCCGCATTATTGAATAAAGATTGGGGCGATCTTCCTATGATACTGAGTGGTGACTTCAATATCGATTTTGCGAAACCAGAGTCTCAGCGCTTCATTGATTTTTTGGAAGATAAATTCCAATTAAAAATGAATACCAATAGAAACCTCTCAACAACAAGGAGTGGCACAACGATTGACGCAGTATTCTGCAGGCATCTCGAGACTTTGAAATCAACCACTTACGTCTCTTATTTCAGTTATCATAAGCCGATCATATCTGCTTTAGATGTAGAAATAAAATGACTTGTAATAAATATGTCACATGTATTAAATTTTTATAACCAATTCTTGAACTTAGAACCTTTCCCTGATTTCACAGATTCCTACCAGCTACATCATAATTTCGAAAAGTTTCACTTCTGCCGCGTAGACTTCTACGCTCACACTTTTTTTTTTTATCTGGTGGGTTCCTTGGTGGTGGATATGGAGAAACGTGGATCCATGGTGGGCACTGTGGTGGATGTGGAAGTACAGGTGTAGGTCGAGGGTCATTGGGATGCACTGGATGAAGTTGTGGAACATTTGTAGGTACTGGATTTGGTCGTAGGTCACGTAATAAATTAACAATTTCTTCTCGGGCGACACGTCGATGATCTTCTAAATCTTGGTGAAGTTTTTATCTGATGTTGTTGAGGATGTTCGCCTGAGTTTCTTCCTGATACTGCTGGAGTTGGTCTCTCAAATCATTTCTCAAACCTTGGAATTGAGCTGTTACATCCGGTTGTTGAAATCCGTCTCCACTGGGTGCTGAGAATGGACGAAAACCGCTACTGAGAGGGCCAAAGCGAGAAGGTGTCTCTCGATCAGCGTCTCTCCCTCTTTCCTCCCTGTCTGTCATTTTTTTTTTTTAATTAATTATTATTTGTATTATTTTTTTCATTATTATTATGATTATTATTATTTTTCTTATTTTTATTTATGTAGTCCATAAATCATAGGAGGATGGAGGGTTACTTCCCGTCGGGAGCCATGGAGGATTTGACACTTATTCACTTTTTTTTTTGAAGTGAAACTTCTAATGGGAGTTCGGGAAAGGTTGCGTTAAACGTTTAACGCTACAGTGGTGGGGGTGTATGACGCATCCACTAGTGAGCAACGGCACGGTTGCGTTGAGCGTTTAACGCCACTGGTAATAGAAGGAGAAAGAGAAGGAAAGAGAGAGAGAGAGAGAGAGAGAGAGAGAGAGAGAGAGAGAGAGAGAGAGAGAGAGAGAGAGAGAGAGAGAGAGAGAGAGAGAGAGAGAGAGAGAGAGAGAAAGAGAGAAAGGGTCCCACAGGCATAGCATTTAGGCGCATGCGCATGCTATACTAGCTACGCAGCAAGTGTCGATGCCTTAGTGAGTGAAGCATCACATGGTTTTCAATGCGAGTGTTTTAATTGTGTTGATTTTTATAATAAATTCAGTTTTAGAATCAGTTTGTTAATTTTAAATCTTAATTTGATATTTCATACGAAATATTTCGGAGTGTAATAATAGTGTGTGGTGATTTTGTGATTTGAATATAATTCAAATGAGTGAAAAGGAGGCTACAGGGGACGCAGTGGAGTCGAGGTTATGTGAAGGTACGTTACTGTTGATTCGGGGATTGTTTGTTACATGTTTAAATTTACAATTTGGCAGAAAACATATTTTCATGCTCCACAATAATAACAATAATTTTAAATCAATTTTATAGGGAGAGGTGAGGTAGCGATCCCCAATACTTCCAATAATTCCAGAGGATCAAGAGGGAAAACAGCTCAATATTATCGTGATTACAGAGCACCAAAGCGAGCAGAGATGGAAATAGAGTTATCAAATACGGTAACTAGTAATTATTTTAGCTATCATAATCCACTTGTAAATATTATTAATATGGATACAGCGCCCGCTGAAAGTGAGAATTAAATTGGAAAAAAATTTTTTGTCGAAAAATAATAAAAATTTGTGTTTGCCAAAAATATTGTGTTACAATAACATTGATTTCAACCCTTTCATGTTTCCAATTTGCCATCATGAAGTTTCACTTCTTCCGCGCGGAGGGACTCCACGCACTTTTTTTTTTTTAAATCCATTTTGCACGTACGTCCTTTTTAACACTTCTGACACCAATGTTATGTCCAGAGAATAAAGTCACAACACACACAAATGAAATTAATTAGTTGGGGCGGTTTATTAACAATTATTTTAAGAGCAGGGATACAAGAACGATGTGTCTTGATTGAGATCTCTCCCGAGAATAAAATAGTCTTGATGTTATCCAAAAGACAGTCGTTACCAACGGGGACCTTTGACATCCTTCAGACTACAGACAATTGAAAGGGTTCGAAGGGGGATACGCAGCAATATGATGCTAATGAATCCTTGATTGTCTTCAAAAATCATAATTGGTAGATTTTGTTTTTCATTGAAGAATTCCAGGATGCTTAGAAGCCATCTGCACTTTCTTGTTGTCTCTGCTAATGTCATCACTTCTGCCTCCGTTGATGATTCAGCTATAAATGTTTGCTTTTTGCTTTTCCAGCTGATTGTACCACCAAAAAGTCTCAAAATGTACCCTGAATTAGACTTTCTGGATTTTTCATCTTCTGCATAATTTGCGTCTGCATAGGCCAGTAGTTCTTGTTGTTCATTGGATTCATCATTCACTTTTAATTCATAGTCAATTGTTCCTTTTAAATATCTACATACTCTCTGAAGCTCATTCCACTCTACTTCGTTCAATCTTTCATTCCAGGCATGTGCTGCCTGTTTTAGTCCATATATACTCTTGTTGAGTCTGCATCCCCAGTTTTCATGTCCCTTCATTTCATACCCTGGTGGCTGTTTCATATATGGGTGATTCTACGAAAATAGCGTTTTTGTCACTG
Organism: Coelinius sp. EB29; assembly: GCA_035578325.1. NCBI lineage: Eukaryota > Metazoa > Arthropoda > Insecta > Hymenoptera > Braconidae > Coelinius > Coelinius sp. EB29. The sequence continues at coordinate 7,531,644 of JAOZGT010000001.1, read as the reverse complement.
ACATATCAAAAGCTCGGTCTTATGGACTGTTTTCGGGCCATAAGGCAGCGCTTCAGGGACGCCACCTAACGGCCCGAAAACAGTCCATAAAACCTCGTTTGATACGTCAGTGACAAAAATAGTTGTTTGTTATTCGGCCATAAGCGAGGTTTCTGACTCGTGTGGCAGCACTCGCCTTCGGCTCGTGCGGGCGCCACACTCGTCCATGAAACCTCGCTTTATGGCCTTATGACAAAATATACTATTATGACATTATTACTCTTCTCACCATAATTAGAAGGCAATACGTGCAGCTAAGGGAGCAAATCAGTACTGCATGAATAGGTATTTTGCTAAGTATTCTTAGAGAGAAAGGATCTTTCTATACAAGTGCTTTAACAGTCGGTGCCGCAGGAGAATATCCTATTTATGTCAGTACCGTGGATTGATAATGGTTATTTTCGTTATAAGGCCGTGAAGCGCGGTCTCACGAACGAGTGAGACGGTCGCTGCCCGAGCCGAAGGCGAGGGCAGCAAGTCGAGCGAGAGTGAGACCGAGCGAAGCGGCCGAATGACGAACAACATTTTTTGTCAACGGCGCCTCTGAGACTCGGTTTTACGACGTGTTGGTAGGCCGCCGGGCAGCGCTGTGAAGCGCTGCCTGGCGGCCTACCAACGTGTCGTAGAACTGAGTTTCAGAGGCGTCCGTGACGAAAAATCCTTCTTTTTGCCATTTGCTTCTCTATATCACTAAATTGTACAAGGCACCAACATATAAAACACTCTATCTTCACATATTTCTCATTAGTTTCATGAATTTTAATGATTTTCTGTCACCCTTCTGAAGAACATTCTGAATAAGGACTGTCAATGTCAGTACCGTGTCATTTCTAAAATGTGCTTTAAAAGCCATGCTCAATGACACAGTTACTTCAAAATTGGCACTCAAGAAAGGCACATTAATATGTTCCCACTGGCTACAATCAATGCATCGAAGATTGTTCGATTGGAGCTAAAGAAGCACATCGCAGTCTCCACGGTACTGACATAAATAACGTAATTTTCCGTTGAATCACCCATATATTACCTCGTTCAGCTTCCCGTTCAAAAATGCTGTTTTTACATTTAAATGTCTGACGTGGTAATTTCTTTTCCCAGCAATGGATAATAGTGTTCTTACAGTGGTTGTTTTCACCACTAGCGCGAACACCTCATCATAATCAACTCCAAATTTTTGTGAAAAACCTTGAGCCACAAGCCTGGCTCTGAAGCGATCAGGTTTTCCATCAGGGGTTCTTTTTATTTTAAACACCCATTTTGATCCTATTGCTGTTTTATTTGCTGGTATTGGCTCAACGTTCCAGGTTTCATTGTCCTCTAATGATTTCAGTTCCTCCTTCATAGCTTCCATGAATTGCTGTTTGTAAGGTCCATTTAGTGCTTCTGTAACTATTTTTGGATCTTCGCTGCCAACAGTACCTTCGTCATCTGGTAGTTCTTTTGCATCTTCATAATCACTATCTGGTGTCTTACGTTCTCCAGCTTCCCCTGGAGTTTGCGCCTCAGCTTCCCCTGGAGTTTGCGCTTCAGCTTCCCTTGGAACTGGTGCTCCAGGTGTAATGTTATCAGAAACAATGTCTGCTGGGATGTATACCACATGTTCTGGTGATTGAGATGTACTTATCTTTTGTTTTTCGAGTGGGACTTTAAAAATTTCATTTATTTCTCCTTGTGATTGAGTTTCGTCAATAAATTTAACATCTCTGCTGGCAATTATTTTTCTTGATGATACTTCCATGAGTCTGTAACCCTTTTGTCCTGCTGGGTAACCGACAAAAATACATTCAGTTGCTTTCTGTTGTAGTTTATTTCTCTTTTGTTTAGAAATATGCACTAATGCTCTGCACCCAAATTCTTTTAGATGTTGGACATTTGGTTTTCTTTTGTGCCACATTTCATAAGGTGTTTTTGATTTGGCTCGTGTTAGAAATCTGTTTTGAAGGTATGTTTCAGTCATTGCTGCTTCTCCCCAATATGTGGTTGAGATCTTTGCATCCAATAACATTGTTCTTATTGCTTCTACCAAATATCTATTTTTCCTTTCTACAATACCATTCTGTTCAGGGGTGTATGGCATCGTGTGTTGAAATATTATTCCCTGACGTTTCCGGTAGTCTCTCAGGTCATGGCTAAGATATTCTCCTCCTCTGTCGGACCTGAAGGCTTTTGGTTTCTGTCCATATTGCGTTTTACTAAATTGAACAAAATCTCTAATTACTTGTGCTGCTTGTGATTTATGAGTTAGCAAATAAGTAAATGTATAATGGCTGTAATCGTCGATTAGAGTCATAATGTATCTACGTCTACCTGGTGTTGCTGTTGGCATCGGACTACTGTATGTATAAGCTCCAGAATTTCTTCTGGGTTGCGATTATGAAATCAAAAGTATTGCGACGACTCGGGCCAGTCAGGTGTATTGGCGCAAGTCGTCACAGGAGATGTAGAACTGCGAAAACGTTCAAATTTGGGGGATATGAAATGGGGCATTATTGGAATGTTGAATATGGTGAATAATTTGAAAAATAAATTGGTTGAGAATTAAATGAGTGATTGTTCTGTGTAGAATTCGGGTTGAACGAGAAGAAAACACATCAATATTGAATAAAAATACAATTGTATTGACTAGTATGTGTTATTATTGATTTTTGTGCATTTTGTGGGTTTTTTGGAAATTTACACACATTATTTTTTGTAGAAAATTACAAGTGTAGTGAGAGAGTTCGTCGTGAATACTTTGCATATTTCCCACAGGAATGAATGTCGCGGAACCACACAGAGAGAAAAATACGGTAAAAATTCCGGGTGCTAGCACAGTAAAATTAGTTCACTTGCCAGCCCCCAGAATTTTCCTATGCAGCACAGGAAAAATTCCGATGAAAACGAGAAAAATTCATATAAATACGGGGAAAATGCCTACAAATATATAAAAAAAAGTGGTGCGTAAAAGCCTACGCGATAGAAGTGAAACTTTCCGAGCTCATCCCCTAGATCACAAATATTCCTACGAATAAAACTATTCTTTGATAACAGAATGAATTTCCCTTATTGATTAATTCATTGGGGAACTAGGTTTATGAAAAAGGACATGTGATATTTTAGCTTCTATTTATAATACATTTATAAAGGAAGAAAAAATTAAGTTTTATGTCGGGAAAAACGCGCAAAGTCTCTCCCCCAAATGTGCCTATAGTCGGGTTTGCAGTACGGACCCCGCACCCCCTTCACCGTCCATAGACTCCATCTAATGCTCCACCACGCGCGTTTCCCCGTCCCTACTCCGAGTTTGTCATATTTTCGCTTCTCTCCCATGTTTCATTCAACCCGAGCTCCCCCACCACGCGCGTTACCCCCTCCCTTTTCCTGTCGCTATTTTTCGTTTCATCCGATACTAAATTTACCCTACAACGAGCTGTAAGAAGTTTCACTTCAAAAATACTGTACTGTACAGGGAAATTCCAGGTGCTTGGCAAATGAACCAATTTTACCGTGGTGGCACCCAAATTTTTACCGTATTTTTCTCTCCGTGCACGGAGGGGTGAATCCACAGATTCAATCCACCGCCAAGGCTCCAGAGATATCATAATTAATATTTGAAAACTTAAAATTTGTAAAATTAAAATTTGTAAATTTCATATTGAGAATAAATATTCAATAATCTAACTAATCTAATGAGGGTCAATATGGAGAACAACGGCCACAAACGAAAATCAATATTCCTAGGCTACTAATCGCGACCCTCCACATTCAGTCATGCTTCCGAGACCACGGCGTGGACGTAGTGGAGGTATAGATCTCAAAAATGTTTGGGGGCCAGTGCATGGTGAGTGCCAATGGTCCCCAAATACGAACAAGCCAGCATGTCGATTTCCGTTGACTATTATTATTTTATTATTATTATCCCGTCAATGCACAATTAATTTCAGTATATTCGAGCAACCAGAACCATCTTACCTCCACCCACCTCCTTTGGGCAATAATAAAATATATAAGAATAAATTCACCAATTACTCATACCTGAAACCAATAAAATCAACTCAACACACTATGCTCGCCCAGAATCTCGATCAATATCCCAGTCATATCACTCTCATTACTGGCAATTATTCACACTTGAACTCAACTTCAACCATGTGCTCACATCCAACATGTCTAACCGTGCACACACATCCCCAGATGCGCGCGCACCTCTCAACAACACCTCTCCCACTCTCCTAACCAACACACTCAACAGAGCCTTTGGACTTTGACTTGTGCTTATTATTTTCAAACATCAGATACCTGTGTAGTAATTTAGCATGTAAAAATTCCAAAAATCAAGATTTAAAGACAACTACCAATGAGTGGCCCGTGTGCTCCACATTTACCATAAATAATATTAATATCATTCAAAAATATTATAATAATAATATTAATATTATTCAAATAATATTAATATTTGAATACTTAAAATTTGTAAAATTAAAATTTGTAAATTTCATATTGAGAATAAATATTTAATAATCTAACTAATCTAATGAGTTGCAGCCAACGTTTAAAAGTTTACATCAACTTTTATTTCAAAAACTCATTTTTTATTGATTATGTAAAATAGTGTATTTCTGACCTAGGGAAGTATAATAAAAGATCCTAAGCCGCGTACAAAATTATCAGCCGAGCCGAAGGCGAGGTTAATAAGCACGTGGTTAAGGTTCCTTTATTTCACCTCCCGTGGATAGAACGTGGTTTTCCGTCATAGCAAAGGCATAAAATGACACCTTCATGACACAAAATACAGAAAATACCACACACACCATGACAGAAAATATTTATGTAACAACACGAGTTATTATGGAAATGAAATTTCAATAGTAAGTAAGTGGTGAAGAGTAAAAAGTACTTTTTATCCTTAACAGAGGGTTTTCGCAGAAAATTTTTGAATTGACGAGAGAGTAATTTTTTCATAGAGACAATTTTGTAGAGCAAAATGAAAACTACGATCACTTCTCTGTATCAAGGAGGTTTTCACAAAAATTTCACTTTCTTTGCTAAATTCCAATATATTTCTCCCAAAACTGAACTGAGCTCGAGATCAACTTATTACCTTCTGCCACTTCGTCTCTGATTGCCTTCTCTTCATTTTGAGCAAGTTTATGGGGGCCTATTCTCGAAATATTTCCGTGCAGGGAAGTGGCTCTGTAGACCAATTGCGTATAGAAATCATATGACCGTTCCGTCAACGGAGTTGATTCCACGCACGGAAATATTTCGAGAATAGGCCCCCTGCAGTGAGTTGGACCTCTCCCAAAGTATCCCACAAACGGACCTACATTGATGGGAGTGATAAACAATGACAAAGAAGAAGACTAAAAAAAGGAGTGAAAAAATGAAGAATAAAGAAAAATAAGCAATTAATCAAAATAAATTCTCAAAATAAAGAGTTGAGTTGAACTTTTGAAGTTTTCAATCATCTTCAACTTTTTGGAACTATCGAGCTATTCCGAGCTTCGTTAATTTAATTTATAGTGAATTGTTATGGGAATTTACTTTACAGTATTGATTTAATGCGTTAACCAATAATTGTTTATAGAATATCGATTTTCATAATCAATAAAAAATGAGATAAAAGAGTGTTGAGATAAAAGTTAAGTTAAAATTTCAAACGTTATTATGATATCTCTGGAGCCCTGATGGTGGAATGAATCTGTGGATTCAGCCCTCCGTGATTCCGCGACATTCATTCCCGTGGGAAAGATGCAAAGTATTAACGACGAACCCTCTTATTACCCCCGACGGCACCGCCAGAGGAGTATATGTGTTTGACTGAAAGCAGGGCTATGTTTTTGTGCGTTATTCCAGCCCTCACTTCTCTATAAATATGCTGTTAATTATGTTTTTAGGCTCAAAATGAAGATAATCGCTCAAGGATCATTCCTGTCACTCTTTTGTAACTATCGTTAATCTTTATTTCTCAATAAATGGAAAATAAAAAATGATTTTTTAGAAATAACTAGATAGGTTGGAATATCCCTAGGGGCGAAAGATAAACATGCGTTGGTAGTATGCATTTGGACGGTTTTCATTAAAAAAAAAAATCAACTCACTTCATTCTCGTCGGAAAAGATGTTTCTTTATTTTTAATTTAATTATCCAGATTGCCAGTGATTTACGAGGTTTCGACCGCACATAACCGCAAATGAAAATAAAGAAAAATTTGCATATGATTCATATGACTGGCGCCACCTGCTCCACTTTTCAACGGATCATATCGGCTGTCACTGAACGTGGTAGGTGACATTACCGATGGGTTCGCTTCATTAAAATTTACGTGCGCAAAATTTAGAATTCGAATATTTGTAGTCGGAGACATTGGTGGATAATGGAATGAATAATCGAGTTCACAATTGAAAAACAAGGGAATGTGTTAACTCATCCGAGTGGCTCATAGGATGCGGAGTCCGGATAGAGGGAAAAAAAGAATTGACACTTCAACACATTTAACTCATATATATTGCCATTTAATTAATTACTAAATTGTCCGAATTTCACAGATGACATGATATTAATTATGACTCTATACAGAACTATAACTCAGTGAATAACACATAAATTCATTTCAATAGCGGACTGTAATAACTTGACTCGACAATTACTAACTGTCAACTGAAACAAGCGACACTGACTCAACCGAAACACGTTTGAATACGTCGATAACACTCGAATTGCAAGCAATAATCTAATTAAGCGTCAGATGTCGCCTGAACCTTGAAAATAGAATTAATTAAACTGATCCAGTCAGCAATAGAATGAAAATTCCAAATGTGACAACTGAATATTAAAGATTGAACTTCCCCCTTGAAACAAACTAGTATATAATAAGGAATAAATATTGATGAAAATTTCAAATCAAAGACTGCCTTAAAATTGATATTCATCTTAAGATTCAAACTACTACAGGGTACCTTGATAAACCTATAAAAAGACAGAAATAAAATGATTAAATGACAAAAAAATTAAAAATTAAAAACCCCCGACGTTGGAATTGTAAGAAGAACAATAATTGAATATTGAATCTTGGAAAAGGGAAAAATAAAAAATCATGAAATAGAAAGAATGAAAAGCAGGCAGCAGTCGGGGAGCACATAAAGTCATGAAAACCGTGGTGTCCCCTCGACTGCTGTCTGCTTTTCATTCTTTCTATTTCATGATTTTTTATTTTTCCCTTTTCCAATATTCAATATTCAATTATTGTTCTTTTTACAATTCCAACGTCGGGGGTTTTTAATTTTTAATTTTTTTGTCATTTTTACACTTGTAATTTCCTACAAAAAATAATGTGTCTAAATTTCCAAAAAACCCACAAAATGCACAAAAATCAATAATAATACTTACTAGTCAATACAATCGTATTTTTATTCAATATTGATGTGTTTTCTTCTCGTTCAACGCGAATTTAACACAGAACAATTACTCATTTAATCCTTAATCAATTTATTTTTCAAATCATCCATTATATTCCACATTCCAATAATTCGCCATTCCACATTCCCCAAATTTTAACGTTTTTGCACTTCTACATCTCTTGTGATGACTTGCGCCACTACACGTGACCGGCTCGACTCGTCGCAACACTTTTGATTTCATAATCGGAACCCTGCTGTTGATTGTGATTTCTTTGGAAATGGTTTTCTAGATATTTTCCTAATGATGCAATGTTCACACATCTGTTTGATTGGACAATTCTCTAGTTCCATTCCTTCAACTAGGTCATGGTTGATCAATTCTCTGATAGCTTTGGGATCTCGATGACCAAATCTTGCGTGCCAGTGGTGTATGCAATTTTCTGGATGATGTGGCATTACTGCTAGGGCATACTCTGGTGTTCTGAGTTTGTAAATATGTCCTGTTTCCATCTGCTTCGTTAATGCCCTCCCTGAGCCTTCTCGTTTCAATAAACTTTCTACTTTGAATTTCCATATTTGATAATTTGAATTATTTAACTTCACAATTCCAAAATTAGTAGCGGTATTTTCTGATGCTTCTGCCATGATTTCTCGCAGCGTTAATCACTGGACAATACTTTTTCTGTCTTTTTCTTTATTTGCTGTGAAAAGACTATTGTATAAACTCAATGAAACATTTGGCAAATTGGCGCATCTTGATAACGCTTTAGAATCCATGGATGTGGATACATTGAGGAGAATATCCAATAATATGAAGAGGTCGGGACAATCCTTCGACTCTACCTTAACCGGAATTGATAATTTAGATGAAGATATAATCCAGGACAAGTACAAAAAAGCCTTTATAGCAATGGCGAAACGAGGTATGGCAGAATATCCCTGCATTTCATGTCAAAAAATGAATCCGAGATCTGCTGTCAGAGCTATTGAAAATCTGCAGACCAATATTCAATGCCCGCATTGGGAGAATCTAAAGGAGTTTGTAGAAAAGAATAGCTCCTACTATAGTGAGTATGTATGTATGTGACTATTGCTTGGGTAAATTCCGGAAGAATCAATTACCACCAACTTGCATATTGAATAATAATATTGTAGGTGAAGTGCCTGATGAAATGAAGAATATGAATGACTATGAATAAATACTTATTCAAAGAGCAAAAGTATTTCAAGTTGTGCAGAGAGCAGGAACTGTTCAAAAGAAAAACATACCACATACAACGCGGATTCAGAAATTGGTAGGTCAAACATTTCATTTACCACTACCAATAGAAGAAACTTTGAATAAAATTGCTGTAACAACCGATCCTATTTACCCGTCAGCACGCGCGCTATGAGAGTTTCTCTCACCAAAATCTTCACGATATAGGAAACATATACTAAAAATGAAAATATTTGGATGAAACTTTTTTAATGCCTCAATCAACTATCTCCCTTTCTTATGAGATGAATTAGAACTCGCGGAAGTTTATAAATAATTGAATAAAAAATATTTTATCGGAGGCGGCCGAGGATCATGAGACTTTCTCTCACGGCGCGCCTAAAGGCGGTCGGGTAGTGTGGCGCATTCGGATTGATCCGCCGGCGGTCGGCAACGTTCGGCATGATAGCTGGTGGTGGGGAGGTGAATGGTTCCAGCCGGAGATTAGTTGACAGCTGAGAGTGAAATTATTTATAAAATTGGAAAATAAAATTAATACGCATTGTGAAAGGTAAATAAGAGTTATAATTATCATTACGATATTACATTCAACAAGTGAAGGTTATGAATGAAATAAGAACTGGGTATCGTATGAACCAGCACGTTATTTTTTTAGGTTAGACTCATTGCAGGATGGAAGACAGAGTTCATATCTCTTGGGCTGCAAGTGAAGAGCATTGTGATAAAGAAATATTAGACCTAGAAGAAGATGAGGATTTAGAATCTAATGGATCACAGCAGGATGAGGCCGTTGACAGCCATTCCGAGGAGGAGTGTGACAGTACAGATGAGAATGCAAACAACTTCACTCCTCAATCCTCCGCTAACTCCAAGACTCAGTTTTATTATAATAAGAAGAAAACCATGAAATGGGAGGCTGACCCACCAGACCCAGCAAAAACTAAAAAACACAATATTGTTCTTCGATTACGTAGTGTCAAGGGTGTTGCTAAAGAAGCCCTGACTGTGTTGGACACTTGGCAGCTCTTTTTCACTGATGAAATACTTCAAGAGATCGTTGATAGCTCAAATATTTTTCTTGACAAAATTCGAGATCGTTTTAATCGTGATAGAGATGGAAATCCAACAGATCTCACTGAGATAAAAGCAGTAATTGGAATATTGTACATGCTTGGGACGAAAAAAGCTGGGCACGTCAATTTGAAAGAGTTTTGGATGAAAGATGGTACAGCACCAGATTTTTTTCGTGCTGTAATGAGTCTGAAACGATTTTACCTTCTGATCACAGCCCTGAGATTCGATAATATTGAAACAAGACGTGAAAGAGTGAAATTGGATAAACTGGCACCCATCAGATACTTTTTTGAGTATTTCAATCAAAAATGTTCCGAACATTTCAATGCTGGACAAACAGTGGTGATCGATGAAATGCTAGATAAATTCAGAGGCAGAGTGAGCTTTCGTCAGTATATCCCCTCCAAGCCTGCGAAATATGGAATTAAAATTTATTCCCTGGTCGATTGTCAAAATTTTTACACGTTGAAAATGGAAGTGTATGTAGGTAAACAGCCCAAGGGACCATTCGAGGTCGACAACGCCACGCAGCCTCTTGTGAAACGTCTGTGTCAACCAATTCTCAACTCTGGACGTAATTTGACTATTGACAATTTCTTTACCTCAGTGCCCCTAGCCAAAGATCTCCTTGAGAATCATCGCACCACAATGGTTGGAACCATCAGGAAGAATAAACCAGAAATTCCACCAGAATTTACCAATGTTAAGGGAAGAGAAGTGAACAGTAGTCATTTCTGTTTCACTGACCAATTGACAGTTGTTTCGTATGTTCCAAAGAAGAATAAGAATGTGCTGCTGCTCTCTACCCTTCATAATGATGCTGAAATTGACGGGGAGTCTGGTGAACGTCAAAAACCTGCTATAATCACATTCTACAATTCCACCAAGGGAGGGGTAGATACAGTCGATGAGTTGAAAGGTAATTATTCAGTAAGCAGAGAGACCAAGCGCAGAGAGGCCAGCGGGCCGATGGTGATTTTCTACTCATTGATGAACATTGGTGTCATCAACTCTCAGATTATCTATAAGGAGAATACTAAGAAGGTAATACCTCGTCGTCTGTATATATCCGAGCTAGCCAAAACTCTTGTTGGCCCACAACTGAAGATTCGTGCTGCTGTACCATCACTTCGCCCAGAATTACGTATGCTGATTTAGAAAGTAGGGAATTTCACAATTGAAAATGAGACTGAGAAGACAGAGAAGAGTAGAGGGCCTTGTGGATTTTGCCCCCGAAAAGCCAATAAGTACGTGAATAAAAATGTATCTATTGTTCTAAGTTTGTATGCCCTACACATACCGTTCATGTTTGCCATGTTTGTAGTCAGGTAGATAAAAGTGCAACAAGTGAAGAGGAAGATGTGGATCTATGGGTTTGATTTTTTTTCTCTATATATTTTATGATGGTTGAATATTACTAAGAAATCAATAGTGAATTGGTAAAAAGGTTTAAGTCGATTTCATCCTAGGGTCAGTTTTCGATGAATATCTTGAAATCTGAGGGAGATAGAAAAATTTTCATTATGACCTTTTTTGTAGAGTGCAATGAGAGCTAGAAAAAAGGTTCTTATAAAAATGTCTCTATCTCCCATAGATTTCAAGATATCCCTCAAAACCTGACCCTAGGATAAAATCAACTGAATCATTTTACCAATTCGCTACTGAAACTATAGAAAGATTAGTGATATTTTTTGAAGTATGGAAGACTAGTCGACTTTTTTATGAAAAAATTCAACAATTGTTACGTATTCCTTCTACCCGAAATACGTAACACAATAAGATAAAAAAAATATTCTGATATCGATTAATTCGGATTTTGTTTGTGAAAAAATCACATTTTTATCTCAGTTTGATAATTTCAATGGCATGATAATTTATTGGAAAGAGAGAGAAAAGGCTGTTGAGCGGTTAGATGGAAGACTAGTTGACTTTTTTATGAAAAAATTCAACAATAAGATGAAAAAAAAATATTCTGATATTGATTGTTTCAGATTTTGTTTGTGAAAAAATCACATTTGCCTGCCAATTCTAATATTTTTTATAAACAAACTGCTTCTTGTAAAAAACTTTCAAAAGGAAAAGTTTATTTCAATTTCCATGGAAAATAAGGTTTATCCTTCTGTTTTTGTCATTTTTGTCATTTTTGTAAAAAAAGAGTTTGAAATGTTTCAAAGGTAATTGTCAGTTATAGTGGAAAACAAGTCATGAAACTCTGTGATCGAAATTGTTATCTACTAAAAAAATTAAGTTAAAATAACTGCGATGTACAATGCCTCAAAAAGTTGGAAATAAATAAAAATTGAATTCTAATTCGTTTCCCCTCTGATTCATAGCTATAACCCCGAATTTTGCGTCTATCCTTGTCTTACTTGTGCGCGCTCGGGGTGTAAGAGTTTCTCTCATTGCGCGCGTCAAGAATGCTGGGAGAATAGCGCGCGTGCTGACGGGTTAATAAAGAACACGAGTTGTATATTTTGATACGAGGAATTCCAACTAAGGCGAATGCCGTTTAGCAAAAATTAGTAAATCTTGATAAGGTTTTTACAGCCTTGAAATGGTTGCAATGCAATAATCCACTTTATGCCAATATAAAATTGCCAGAATCAGCTTAACATCTGATGGAATGGTTAACTGATGACGATATTGAATATCACGTAGAATCAGATGGAAGCGATGTAGATAATGATGTAGATAATGATGATGATGATGATGATGATGATGATGATGATGATGATGATGATGATGATGATGATGATGATGATGATGATGATGATGATGATGATGATGATGAAGTCAACTCTGAAACTTATCAAACAGAGGGTGGTAAAGAAGTTAATAAAGAAGATAAAAGCCTAATTGCTGCAACTCATCAGGAAAACGAAAAGAACGCAAAACCCAGCAAGGAGGAATTGTTACTGAATGTAACCAACGACGAAATACGATTGATCAATGATGCGGAGAGAAACAACAATGAAGCAGGGGGAGTCTCATCAGCTGGTATTGATGAAGATCCTCCTAAACCATCTCCAATGGTTACTCAGATTTCTAACAGTACTCAGCGATTCGAACAGTACACAGTTTATCCGATGCATGATAAAAGAGTGAATGATACGGCATGCAATTTATATCAAATGAAAAAAGTGCGAGATATACCGTTAAATTATAATACCCAAAATTTGGATTTGATGTGCTTTCCCGACTTATATCCATATGGCGAAAATGGACAAGGTGAAGAACGATATCCTCATATTATGGATCAGGCGTACATTAAAATGCGACTTTGCTCAAGGACAGCACGTTTCCGTCTAAACCAACAGTATCTATTCTATTTGTTAAATAATACTAATATACGGCAAATTAACAGTGGTATTTATCATACCTTGCACATGGCAAACTCACGTCAGCATTACACAGCTGAGAGCTATTTGCAACAAATCCGAAGTGGAGGGGCAGAAGGAAATATGAACACCATCTTGAACGTCTCCGTAATTCCAAACAATATTGGCGACTGTAAGCCCTGCGGAATGGAATTGGAAAGACATGGTTCTATACGTACGCAGAATGAATGCTCCGCATTTGGATAAATTGTCTGATGGTGAAGTCATTGCAGCAGATCCTGTTTCTGTATCTAGGTTTTTTGACATGAAATTTCATGCTCTACTTGATTTTTTTACGTCAGATGACCATCCTATAGGCAAAATCATACACTATTTCTGGCGGAGAGAGTATCAAGGACGTGGCACTCAACATTTCCATTTATTAATATGGGTCGAAGGGACACCGATAGTTGGTATAAATACTAATGAAGAAGTAGCCGATTTTATCATGAAGTATGCTACTTGCGCGACACCTAATAAAAGCATTTCACCAACTTTAAACCGCCGTGTGACCACGCATCAGAAGCATAAACACAACAGTTATTGCTTACGCTCAAAAAAAGAGAAGTCTGGAAAAATAACAAAAAAATGTCGATTCGGTTTTCCTCGTCCTGAAACTGATAAATTTGTATTACGTGATCCTGCCATTTCGATTGCTGGACGAAAAAAGTTGAAAACAAAATCGAGATTTTACGGCCTTCCTCGAACTAAAGAAGAAATTTTCACGAATGATTACAACCCGGCAATTCTCATCGCATGGGAAGGTAATATGGATATTCAGTTTATTGGAGAAAGCTCATCGCTTTTAACTCAGTACTGTACGAAGTATTCTACCAAATACGAAATTTCAAAAACATCTACTGTTATTGAAGAAGCGACGTCCACAAAAACAGTAAGACAAAAGTTGTGGAATATAGGAATGCGTGCCCTCCAGCATCGTGAACTTGGAGCTCTTGAAGCTGCAGATACTCTACTAGGAATATCTTTGTATGGAACTGATTCTAACACTACCATAAAATGGTTAGATGTAAGAATGGTCCGAAGTCGAAAGGTTAAGAACTATGGATGAAATCGAAAAATTAGCCAAAGAGTCTACAGATATATTTTGTCCCTCATTGATTGATGATCATTATCCTAATCGCCCTAAGGAACTCAATTCGTTATGCCTTTATGATTTCTGCAAATGGTATGACATCGTCAGAACGGAACCAAAAACTGAAGGAGTTGAATACTGTACGTTGAAGCCTTCTTTATTTTTAAAGAAGCGTGAACGAGGTTACTTGATTAATCACTGGAGGCACAACATTAATACTGAGCCAGAAAAGTATTTTTTTATCTTGCTTTTACTATTCAAACCATGGAGGGATACAGATGAATTGCTGAAAGGTTTCTCATCTTATACGAAAGTTTTCGAAAATGAGAAAGAATTTCTAGCAAAAGCATGTGAATATCATCATGAATCGGAGGCTTTTCAAAGAGGATTAGATTATATTTTAGAACAAATTCGTAATGAACTGGAAAAATCGGAAGCAGAAGCATCTCAATCTCCTGAAATCGAGGCCGGTCGTGACCCAAAAGAGGGCAAGATGGCCATGAAAGAGTTCAATGATATGGAGGAAAAAGTAGTGAAGAGTGTAGATTTGACCCTCATGATTGCACAAATGAATATTGACCAGAGGAGAATTTTTGAAAAAGTGAAAGATGTACTATCTTCCAAGAATGAAATCCTTCGTCTCTATATTAGTGGTGAAGGTGGAACAGGAAAAAGTTTCTTAATCGAAGTGATAAGAACTTGGATCAGTAAGGAAATGAACCGACAAACAGCAGTTACAGCACTAACAGGTATCGCAGCTTTTAATATCAATGGATTAACCATCCACCGGTATTTCCAACTCCCAATAGAGCATGATGATACTCCAAAATATAGACAAATGTCTGATGATTTATTGAAACTCATGCGTGAACAAATGCGTGATGTTGAACTAATAATAGTCGATGAAATTTCAATGGTTTCTAAATCACCTTGTTTCTAAATATTACCTTGATGTATATCAATCAGAGACTCATGGAAATTTTTGACATTTTCGATGAAGAGGATGGTTGGTTCGGCAAGAAAGACATTCTCTTCTTCGGCGATTTATTGCAATTACCACCTGTTCATCAAGATCCACCCTATGTGAAATTATCAGCAATAGAAGTCGAAAAACGGTTGGGATCGGTGTGTAGTATCAATATGTGGGTAGATTTATTCAAATACGATGAGTTAACAATTAATATGCGTCAACAGAAAGATCGAGCTTATGGGAATCTCCTTTCTCGTTTAAGAGTTGGTGCAATCACAGGTGAGGATATCAATCTATTGGAAACTCAGAAATTTGATATAGGATCACCAAATACAGCGGAACGCGTTCGTTTGTTATCTCTGTACCTAAAAAAT
Organism: Coelinius sp. EB29; assembly: GCA_035578325.1. Lineage (NCBI taxonomy): Eukaryota > Metazoa > Arthropoda > Insecta > Hymenoptera > Braconidae > Coelinius > Coelinius sp. EB29. The sequence continues at coordinate 7,516,119 of JAOZGT010000001.1, read as the reverse complement.
CTACCCCCAGATGCTGTATGTTTATTAGCAACCCGTAAACAATGCGAATGTCTGAATACTATCATGTTGGAGGAACTTCCCGACGATGAAATAAAACTCATTGCTGAAGACTCAGTTGACTGTCGTAACCCTCGACTGAAGGTGGCGGCTATGAAAATTCTTGAGAGAGCTGAAAAAGATGATCGTTCATCCGCGGGCTTAGCCAAAATCATAACCGTTAAGATAGGTGCAAAGGTTATGGTGAGACGAAACATCGATGTTTCCCTTGGTCTGGTGAACGGAACTATTGGCGTTGTAACGTCAGTTGCAAAATCTATTGAAAGAGCAGTGGAGTATATCAAGTCCATAACCATACGTCTAGGATCTGGACAAGAATGTGTCATTGAACGGAAGGACGTAAAATTTGAGATTATGAATGAAACTTATATTACAAGACGTCAGTTCCCAATATCTTTGAGCTATGGGATTACAATTCATAAAAGTCAGGGATTGAGTTTGCACAATGCAGTCGTGGATGTAGGGCAAACAATCTTTTCTTCCGGCCAAACATATGGTGCACTCTCAAGGGTAACGACTCTAGAGGGAGTACACTTGATCAATTTCGATCCATCATCGACAAAAGCTTCCACGGCAGCAATTGATGAATACAATAGACTGCGGGCAGAATACAGACCCGACTTAGCTCAAATCCCTCTGCCTCATAAATATTGGCCAAACGTATGGGATATTCAATGGGCTTTCGAAACTGGATCTATTGACGAGACAAATGTCAGTAGTAAAAAAGATGAGATTAAGACATTCGTTAACGGTCTGTGTAATGCTGGGTGAGTCCAGTCATGCAAACGCAGTGATTCAATGTCTTTTCCACTCTGCGATTATACGCGAAGAAATATTAAAAACCTCTGGAAATATTTCTCAGCCAGTACTGAGAAATTTCCTCCGCAAATACTTGGAAGGATCACAAGTTTTAGATACAAATGTACTCCAACAGTTTGTAGAAAATGCATTGTGTGATAAAAATGAGCGCGACCCAGTCATATTTTTGGAGCATATATGGAACAAAGTTGATGAAATTCGTAAAAATGTCCAACAGCAGCTAAGCCATCTTGATCGATGTAAATCATGTGATTATTCAAAAACTTATGATGAGACCAATTCAGTGATAACTTTATCAATAGTGGATATCGAGCAACCAGTGAATTTAAATGAGTTAATTCAAATAGTAGATTATGTCTCTAGGCCCTATAAGTATTTTTGTGACAAATGTGTCATAATCCGCGCCTTCGGCAATTGGATTATGATCCAATTTGTTATAAAAACACTTTTTGGGCCATGTAACATACGCTATTTTATGTCACGAGGCCCAACTAACCGAGTTCTCAACAGGCCTAGTCCTGGTAAGTGCACTTACCAGGACTAGGCCTGAAAAGAACGAGGTTAGGGCGGGCCGAGTGACATAAAGTCATTTTCACGTTGGACCAACGTTCTTCAATATTGTGACACTTGTGAACGGGTTACTGACTTTGCACGCAAAACCGAGATAAGCAGTAGTAACTCAGTTTTTATAATCAAACTAGATATTTTCTCGTACAACAGGAAAAATATCAGACGGAAAACTAACAATTGGAAGGTAAAAGCAGTTCCAACAACTGTAATTAATGTATGCAATAAATCTTATAACGTCAGTAGTGCTGTGTTGCGTTGTAATGTGGAGACAAACAATCACTATACTAGTTTGTTGAGAGATAAAAAGAGCGAATGGATACATGTCGATGATTCCAGCATTACAAAAATGCGATGGCCAAGGAACTCCAAAAACGTGTATCTTTTGATTTTGGAAAAGAGTAAATCCAAAGCCAGATAATAGCCACGTTTCAGGAAGTATATTTTTCACGAAAAAAGGTGGGTGCACCTATTCCTTGAGGATACATACACCATCAAATTTTTCTTTATTTACCCGAAAGAACACGCTTGACAAACTTTTAATTGCAATTGTCATGTTCATCTCCCTTGGAGCTCCACCACACTTGTGCCACGGCACGGATCCATCCGAAACAACTTACTCCAATTGTCTTTAGTTTTTCATCAGAACTCATTAAAAAAATTACTGAAATTTACCAAAAAAACAAAATAAAATTTTTGTAAAAAAAAACGCCAAGTAACCATTTCAATGTGTTGTTGCTGAAAAAGTTTATATTTAAAACAATGAGGTTTTCGTGAGAAATATAAAATTTGGGGAAAAAACAAAAAAAATTTTGTAAAAAAAACGCCGAGTAGCCATTTTGATGCATTATTTCATCCTCTGACCATTTGAAAAAAAGAAGCGAAATGAAAAAAACGCCAAGTGGGAAATGCTTATGAGAAAAGAATGAGTAGACGCAGGACCAAGGTACTTGGCGCGGTTGACGCAATGAAGACGACGATGCTCTCAGTCTAAGTACTGCAAAGATGGAATTGATCGAATAATGCTTAGCAGTGATCTTCGATAATCAAAAATACCGCGCCAAGTACCTTGGTCCTGCGTCTACTCATTCTTTTCTCATAAGCATTTCCCACTTGGCGTTTTTTTCATTTCGCTTCTTTTTTCAAATGGTCAGAGGATGAAATAATGCATCAAAATGGCTACTCGGCGTTTTTTTTACAAAATTTTTTTTGCTTTTTCCCCAAATTTTATATTTCTCACGAAAACCTCATTGTTTTAAATATAAACGTTTTCAGCAACAACACATTGAAATGGTTACTTGGCGTTTTTTTCACAAAATTTTATTTTGTTTTTTTGGTAAATTATATATATACAGGGTGTATCTCCACTTTATATCCACCAAGCATTGGTGGACGCAGAATGAAAAGTTGTACACGTGAAAAATACTAAAAATTGAATTTTCGTATTAATTTTAATAGCAAATTTAGAAAATATCTTGAAATTAATCTAGGGATTTTTGGAATATTGACAAACATGACTTGGATGATTGTGACTGTGTTCAAGTAATGGAATATTGACAAAAGCACAACATCCAAGAATTTAACCTACGGGAAATTCAAATTTCATCCTTGATTCTTCACTCCATTTTTAACTTCCCGGGATAGGGAAGTTATTGTAATCACCCCGAAAATGAAAATTCGAATTGACATCATATCTTCACGTTTCAAGGTCTCCACAACACTCCCCGATCATTTACAAGAGGGTGTTTGTGTGTGTGTGGATGTATGTCTGTCCGTAGCCCAAAATTTTGTCCAACGAAATCTCGTGAACGGATAAGGCGATCGAGATCATTAATGACGCAAGCGAAACGTCTTCATTCAACTTGAAGCTGAAAGGAGTTTGGAAAAAATTGGTCCAGCTGCTCTCCAGCTTTTGAGGAAAGAGATCAGATGAAAAATCGCATTATTTTTGTTTTTGTTTTTTTTGTTTTTTTTTTCAAATCTTTAATTTTTTTTTCTATTTTTTTTTTAATTTTCGCTGACCTCCGTACAGGAGCCGAATCAATGAGAGCGGTTGAGGAGAGGGAAATTCTAAAAAACATTCTGAAAATGAAATTATTTTGCTATTTTTTTTTTCTGAGAAAATTTTTTTCGTGTTCCATTCAAAAAACGAAAAACGATGAATCAACAAATGACATTTAACATTTATTTTTTTGTTTTTAATGCATATGGGACATTCCATGTCAACTCAGCCACCCTAGTTTTTTTTTTGTCTGCAAAAAAAAATTCAACATTGGTATTTCAAACTACTATATATAAGTAAAATTTCTGCCCTTCCAGAAGTTTCATCGCCCCACCATTGACGGGTGCTGAGATAATAATTTCCAAACTTTGAATTTTCAAAAAATCATAGCTTCTCAACGGCGCATCCGATTCGAACGAATAAAAAAGGAAATTTTTTATTTTTCTTCACACTTTGAGAAAAAAAATTCTTCAAAATCGTGAGGAAGCTTGAATACGTCTATGGTTTCATTTTTGGGGTGTCCTTTTGTGAAAAAATCTTCATTTACTAACGCCATCTAGTAGGTGTTTCTTATACTAAGGCCTCAACGATATATGGATAAATTATCGATTGATGATTACTCAAAGTTATCGACGGTTGATAATAATCAAACTTAATTATCATGACGATAGAGGTTTCTCTATTCTTCATCCTGGTTACGCTTAAACACTTACGATGATTGATCGCATATAAACGCCTGGTAAATAGGATGTTCTAAAAAGTTCCAGAATATTCTAAAAAGTTCTAGAATGTTCCGGAAAGTGCTAGGATGTCCTAAAAAGTTCCAGAATGTTCTAGAAAGTTCTAAAATATTCTAGAAAGTTCTAGAATGTTCTGGAAAGTGCTAGGATATTCTAAAAAGTTGCGGAATATTCAAGAAAGCTCTAGAATTTTCTGGAGTATGCTAAAAAATTCTAAAAAGTTCTATAATTTTCTGCAAAATGCAAAAATATTCTCAAAAATTTAAGGATGTTCTGGAAAGTTCTAAAATATACTAAAAAGTTCTAGAAGGTTCTAGAAAGTTCTGGAATTTTCTAAAAAGCGCTGAGGTGTTCTAAAAAGTTCCAGAATGTTCGAGAAAGTTCTACAATGTTCTCAAAAGTCTGGAAATCTCTCAAAATATTTCAAATGATTGTAAATTTTCATAGATCTCTCACGAATTAGTGGAATTAAATCGAATTCATCTCGATTAAAATTGAACCACCACAAGGCGGCCCATACAACATTAGTTATTCATAATATAAGAAATAAAAGAACGAAAAAACAGATTCCATAGACGTATCCACGTGACAATTTACGGCTGTATCAGCCGCGACAGCTTCTGTCGCGCCCACTACAGCCGCGCCACTTTTTTTTTTTTAATTTTTCACTAGAGGGCCGGGTGGCATTCGATCGATTTTTTTTTCTTCATAGAAGTTATTCATATGTAACAAATAAAAAATAAATTACAACGAAAGAGGCAATGAGTAGGCAGAGAGAATTTTTTTTCCGTCAAATTTCGTTTTTTTTCAGTCTTTCAGACCAGCTATATGATTTTTTAACAAGGAAAGTCACTGTTGATTGAGTTTTTCTATCTTTTGGATGAGGGGGAGGGAGAGCAGCACTAATCACATTGTTATAAATAATCCCCAAAGTGGCCTTCTTTCGACCGGAAGAAAAATGTTGGCATGATGTAATCGAACATGCTAATCTGAAATTCGGAAAACCATGTTCAAACGGATGAGAAAAAAAAAGCATCGATTGATTCATCTGAAATTGTCAGTTCATTTCAAGGCACTCGTTTTGACAAACTCCTTAACTGCCTCGTTCATTTCCTATCATGATACTTATCCTCGTTGATCAATACAGTGGATAATCTGAAAAAATGAAATTGGATTGAGTTCAATTAATTGACAATTTTGCGGAGATTAATTGGCGTCTGTTTTTTTTTTTTGAATTTTGAGGTAAGAAATTTTCACGTCCATCATTGCGATACTCCGAGTGCATTGATGAGATTGATTTTTCTGGATCCCTTAGAATGCCACGTAGTGATAGGTGTGCGAACCCGATGAAACTCCCTGGTGAAAAAGGACACACGGGGAACCATCTACGTCAAATTTCCCCGGCCATGCACCGAAAACTTCCTTTTTTGTCACGAACGGCGAAAATTTGCGGGAAGTGCCGAATAAACGCTGTAACTTATGTTATGCCATCGTTTTTCCCTACTTCAACCCACAACATCACAAATCTTCAATGTTCGGAATCTCTCCCAGAACTGCCAACCGTTCGAGCAGAAGGCCGCGATTCAACCCCTGAAGATATGAACAGTTCTCTGAGATCAGGTCGATATTTTTATCTCGATGATGTGGACATGTCAATTGAGGACGAATCATATGATCCAGATGAAATTCACGGTCCTTTCATGAGCAATTCAAATGGTGAATAGAGTGACGATGACTCATCTTCATCGAAACGCTACAAGTCTTCGAGAGAATCGGAATTGGAAGAAATGTTGGATGGCTTGAAACAAAAATTTCATGATTTGAAGTCGTATGCTGACCGCCTTCAAATATTGACAATCTCTCCGCAGTCATGGAGTGCCCAAAAAATTGCTTCTGAATTTGGTACAACAAGATACATGGCTGCAAAGGCGAAGAAATTGAGAGAAATCAAAGGGGTGTTTGCCTCACCAACTGCGAAAGCCGGTCGTTCACTCCCAAAGGAGACTGTTGACAAGGTACATAGTTTTTACCTGCAGAACAGTCGTGTCATGCCAGGGCTTAAAGACAAAATCTCCATCAAAATCAATAGAGAGAAGAAAATAGAACAGAAGCAAATGGTACTTGAAAACTTGGATGTCCTTCATCGAGAGTACATAGCGGCTCACCCATAGGCTCCGGTCGGCTTCAGTAAATTTGCTGAATTGAGGCCTAAACAATGCATATTAGTAGGGGCGAGTGGCACTCACGTGGTATGTGTTTGTTGTTTTCATGAAAATTGTAAACTAATGCTGGATGCAATTAACATTTCGAATCTAACCAGAAATTCTCGATGCCCAATCACAAATTACAAAGATTATCTCAGTCAATTGATGTGTGCAGATCCAACCCCGGCTTGTCATCTGGATGAATGTAAAAATTGTCCTGGGATCGAACCATTATCACTTGATTTGAAGAAGCTTCTTAACAGTGCTGTGATTGAAACGGTCGAATTTCGAGTGTGGCAAACGACCGATAGGTGCACCTTGCGTACCGAGAGACTCTCGACTAATGAATTTGTCGATCTACTTGTTGAACGATTAAGGGTATTGAAGCCTCATCATTTCATCGCTAAAGAACAATCAACTTTTGCGAAACAGCGAAAGGAAAATTTGAGTGAGAAAGAAGTGCTAGTGCACTGTGATTTTTTGCACAGAGAATTACGCTTACGTTGCTCAAGACGCTGCTCAATCTTTTCACTATAATAATGATCAATGTACAGTTCATCCAGTCGTTTATTACTATCGTGAAAGGGGTGATATTCACCATCGGAGTTTGGTAATTTTGTCAGACAGTCTCGTTCACGATACTGCTGCTGTTTATCAGGTACAGAAGATTGTCATACAGCACGTAAAAGCTCATTGTAAAGACGTAGAGAAAGTCATTTATGTCACCGACGGAACCGCACAACACTATAAAAATCGATTTCAAATGGCTAATCTCTTGAATCATCAGACTGATTTTGCCATAGACGCAGAGTTCCATTTTCATGCAACTGCACACGGTAAAGGTGCTTGCGATGGTGTAGGAGCAGTTTTCAAGAGAGAAGCCAGACTTAAAAGCCTACAGATCGTTGGTGGTGAACCCATCCTTACACCAGATGCTTTATTTCGATGGTCCAAGGACTTTTTCGAGGGAATGGACATCTTTTTCTTCACCAAAGAAGAACACGAAAGTATCAAAGCAGAATTGAAGGAAAGATTTGATTGTGCAAAAGCTATTCCTGCCATTCAGAAGAACCATTGTTTTATCCCAAAGCAGGGGGAGCAATTGTTGATCAAACGATATTCTGCTTCACTTAATGAAGAAGTTTTCCCAAAGATGAAACAACGTCAGTCACGGAAAAGACATTGATTGAGGTTTCAAAAATGGATCAGTATTAATTGACGAGTTGTTGGTGGAGAGAGGGATATTTTCTAGTCCTCTAAGAATAATACTGATTCTCACTAAAAAATTGTATTGTATTGTATTGCATTGTATTGTATTGTATTGTATTGTTTTGTATCGTATTATATGATGTTATCTTATGATATATTATATTGCAGTTAAACAGAACGAAAAATTGGCTTCTTAGATTTTTCTTCCAGTCAAATGGAGATTTGGTCACTTAGGGGATTATTTATAACAATGTGATTGGTGCTGCCCTCCCTCCCCCTCATCCAAAAGATAGAAAAACTCAATCAACAGTGACTTCCCTCATTAAAAAATCATATAGCTGGTCTTAAAGACTGAAAAAAACGAAATTTGACGGAAAAAAAATTCTCTCTGCCTACTCATTGCCTCTTTCGTTGTAATTTATTTTTTATTTGTTACATATGGATAACTTCTATGAAGAAACTAGTCATGCGGCAATTATACACATATTGTTGGTTGCTCGCAAGCTCGCTCCCATGGTGGATGCGTTAGCAATGGTGGGTTTGAATGGCTGTGACCCGGTGAGCGGGTCGCAACAAGAACTTCCCGGGATTAAATGCCAAATTTCATTTCAACTTTTTATATATTTTTTATTATATTTTTATTATATTAACTCAAGTAATGAAATAATACTTTTTTCACTTTCTTATGCCAAAAAACAACACAACTGTTTGATCGATGTCAACGAAAATCCTTTCTGCACTAAGTTACATGAAGACATTCCGATCGCGACATTGATCACCCCAATCGCATTATCCGTTTTTGAGAAACCGTGAGCAGAAATTTCTGTGACATACATTGATACACACACACACACACACATACACACACACATACAGACATGTTTTTAGAACTTGTTTAAAAAGATCGTAAAGACCTCGAAACGTAAAGATATGATGAAAAATCGATTTTCGATTTTCGGGGTGAATACAATAACTACAATACAATAACTTCCCTAGCCCGGGAAGTTGAAAAAAAATCGATCGAATGCCACCCGGCCCTCTAGTGAAAAATAAAAAAAAACTACAAATTTTCATCAAAAATCTGTATTCAAGCTTCCTCACGATTTTGTAGAATTTTTTTTCTCAAAGTGTGAAGAAAAATAAAAAATTTCGTTTTTTATTCGTTCGAATCGGATGCGCCGTTGAGGAGCTATGATTTTTTGAAAATTCAAAGTTTGGAAATTATTATCTCAGCACCCGTCAGTGGTGGGGCGATGAAACTTGGCAGAAATTTTACTTATATATAGTAGTTTGAAATACCAATGTTGAATTTTTTTTTGGAGACAAAAAAAAAACTAGGGTGGCTGAATTGACATGGAATGTCCCATATATGGAGTGATGAGAACCGGGAAGTTTTAGTTGTGAACCTCAATGGTTCGCTCCGACTTGAACGCACCCAAATTCGGGAGCGAGCTTGCGAGCGACCAACAATACTCCGTAGACCGGCCGCACCCCTAGTTTCCTTGCGTTTTCATGATTGCTGTGAATAATTTGACATAAATTTGGAAAAATTGTGATTCAAGGTAATTGTAATTATCGCATCACGGAAATTGAAATGATAACTCCTATCATCCGCATCGGGATGAATTTCATTTCCATATCATGTCTGAGATCTGAATTATTTTCATATCATGCATTAGGTGGGCAGTTGTGAAATGGAAAATATTGAAAATTTGAAACGCAAACGTGGGCGGCCAAAGAAACGTGTGCGCATATCAGGAGATCTAGAAGAGAGTACGAGTGACGAAGATTATGTTCCAGATCCAAGTAAGATGCCATATGAACGGAAATCGAGATACGCGGTAGCGTATCGGCCAAGTAACCATTTTGAAATTTCCCGCTCAACTCAAATAAAACTGGCCGACAGCTACCGCGTATCTATACACGAGACAACTACCCCCTCCACTACCTCCGTATAATAATATCTCCATAAAATGAGAATGCCACTGATTACGCGGAAACTAACGTCACTTTCATTATATAAATCGCCTATCGTCTTGCGATTAATATTATTATCATATTTTTTCGATGAGTATTAACGGAGATACAAAAATAAACAACGCGGATTTCTCAAAAATAATCAATTGAGATTATTTCGTCTCAGAATCAAGTTTGCAAGTTGGTAGTGGCGTGGAATTAGCCAAATGTTTACGTTGAAAATACAGCGCTGCGCATGCGCTGAGTGGCGAGTGATATTGAGGTTATTTTCCCTTGTTGTTGTAATTTACTTGTCAACTTGTCAATCAAACGGTGACAGTGTTATAATACAACAGCAGTTGCCTAGAATTCAGTAAATTCCCATGAAGTTGCTATGGGTTAAGAGTTAAGAGGATGGATATGTGCTTTGTATTGATACACGTAAGCCAGAGGAATTGATTTACAAATCACTGGAATTTCTACGTGCCATTCACAGGCTGAAATACCATCCAAAAAGGTAACTACTGTATTAATAATCGAATTATCTCTGTAATGGATCATCTGAAGCGAAAATTTCAAGGGACCTTTCCTGTAGATTATGAAATTTCCTACAAAAAAGGTCTCTTGGTATTTTCTCTTAAAACCCTCAGTTTATCAAATAATCGTTACAAAAGTGACGAAAGTTGAGAGAGAAAATCATTAATTAGTGGTTTATTTTAATAATTGTTCAGGAATAATTGGTTATTATTTAAAATAAACAGGTAAACACTCGTGAATAATCTTCGAGTGTATTTAAACAATTAAATAATGGGATAAGGAAGATATCTGGGTCTCAATCGAATAATCCTCGACTATATTTATTAAATAATTGGATAAAAAAAATATCTGGCCCTCAAAGATGTCGAATGCATGAAGGATGACACCAAACGCTAGCCATTGACACATTCTCACGCCGATTCGAAGGTAAATCCACTCAAAAATCACTAATTACTGATCCAAATCATAAAACAATTAACCTTAACCGTGAAATCTTCCTCAATAATGCATCCAACTCTGGAATTATTCATTTTAGGAGAAAATATCAAAAGACCTTTTTTGAGGCTGACAAAATTTCCCACAAAAAATGATTTCTGATAAATTCTCCTAGAACCTCACGTTTCCCAGATTATTCAATAATTAACCAAAGAGAACTCCAAAAGAATCAATTCCTAAATTACTCTCACTTAATTATCAATTTATCTTCTAAATAAGTGACTTAATCCAAAAATCTCAAAAGACCTTTTTTGTAGCCTACAAAATTTCTTACAAAAAAGGTCCTCTTCTATGTCCCCCTAAGCCCCCTCCTCCAGATAATCTCCCCCCAAACTGAAGGAATCCATCTAACTGCTTTAAAAATCTTCCAGAACCTCATCAACATCGTCATTATCACCACCACCAACACCATCAACATGCTCCGTACAAAGCAGCCTCATAAATGCAACTCACCCCTCTCCACTCATGAGGAGAGTGACATGCTGATGAAAGACTTATAATCAACATCAAGTAAAAGCTCTTGTTCATAAAATGGACTCAGACTTCCAGACTCAGAGAGTCCAAAAATCGAGTGCATCGAGTGATAGAAGATCAAATTCACACTCAGGAGGGAATTCTAATATATCTCAGTTGGATGCTGAGACTCTCAGGCAACTGCAGACGTTGAAGGGACATATTGAGAAGGTCATTGATACGCAGTAGTTTAGTTATTAATTAGTTTAAGTTTGATTCGATGATGATGAATTAATTATTGATAGGTTGTGACGAAATTTTAGAAATTCCGTCATTTCTCCTACTCCCAAACTAGTAAACAGGTAAGACAGAGGGTGAATATCCTAACCCTCGCTACCTCCAGCTATCTCCCGGATATCTATAACCCCGAATACTGCTCCGTCTCGTCGTGGAACCGTCCACCTATCTCTAATGCTCACTACCCCTTTCTATCTTTTGCTTGGGAAAGACACCCAACCCCTTCAGGATCCCGACTCGCTATTTTTTAGCTTTTGCTTTAGTCATTCCGTTCATTTATTTCACCTCATGGAGAGGATTTCACGTAAATATCGTTGAGAACCCGAGTTTACCGCGGATCAGGGCCAATATACCGTGCCACCCAGTGAATGCGGTCCATTGTTACGTATTCCTTCTACCAGAAAGAGAAAATGCAGGAGGATAATAAGAAAGCGAAAATAATATCAGTAAGAAAGGTCCTCGGAGTCTCAAAATCCCGTATGAATAATGAAAGTACCGATATACAAATACAAATATTAAAAGTAATGGATAGGAAATGAAATTTTGGTAATAATGAAAAAGAATTGAAACGAAGTAAAATAAATATAAAACGAAAAAGAATGAGAAGAATAAAAGGAATAATAATAGAAAGCATGAAAATAATGGGAATGATGAGACAAGAATAGAGAAGTGAATTGAACGAAAATATGAAGGAAAGTAGAAGGAAAAGGAAAAGAAAATGGAAAGAATATAATAAAGAAAGAAATTAGTGTATAAGAAAAATGAAACAAATGAAATATAGTTATAAGGGAATGAAGGATAAGAAAACTGAAAGAAAACAGAACGATGAAATAAAAAGAAAAACGAAGTGCAAAGAAAGGATTAAAAAGAAAAAGAAATAAGGAAAGGTGGAGAAATTAAGAAATAAGAATACAAGAAATAATAATACAAGAATACGAAGAATCAGAAGAAGGATTTGAGACTCCAAGGTTATAATAGTTGGGTGGAAAAATAAGGAGGTCGGAGGGAGTACGTACATAACAGAGAAGTGGGTTTTCATTAATATTATATAACTCACAAATCATTTTTTCATCCTGGGGGCCGGCCGAATCAGAAGGTATGATTTTTACACAGTTTTACATTTACTACCAAACGTATTTTCGGTTTTCCCAAACCTTCTCCTCTCTTCCCAAACAATATTCACTTTTTTACCTACTCACAAACGTTTTGGAGAATTACCAAACGTATTTTCGGTTTTCCCAAACCTTCTCCTCTCTTCCCAAACAATATTCACTTTTTTACCTACTCACAAACGTTTTGGAGAATTACCAAACGTATTTTCGGTTTTCCCAAACCTTCTCCTCTCTTCCCAAACAATATTCATTTTTTCGCCTACTCACAAACGTACCAATTGAAGTAAAGTAAAATTATTCCATTTTACCCCATACCAATCAAATTAAATTAAAATTATTCCATTTTACCCCATACCCATCAAAATAAATTAAAATTAACCCTTTTTACCCCATATCACCCACTTACCATCACCATTGGCAATTCGCCCTACCCCAACCCGATTTACCATCATGGAGTCCCATTTACCCTATACCTCCAGGTTACCATCCCCTCTATTACCATACCCCAAAGTTACCCTCACTTGTGAGTTACCTTTGGTATTACCCTATCTTGGCTGTATTGTCCATGACCATGAATCAGTTGAGTCAGTATAGTATTGTGCACATCGGAATGTGCACAATCCATTTTCTCCACAAGATGACAGAGCAATTAAGACTTGCGCACATGAACCGAACTGCACGAGATAAATATGCACGTAAATATTTACACATGTCAGTTTGACACGTGAATGATGTGCACGCACTCAAACAACACTTTGTCAACTTGCGCAAACCGAATGGACACAACGGAATACGACACGGTCAATGAGTACAATTATCAATATTGTACGTTATTCATAATGCACTTGTCAAAAAAGCACATTTATAGAATAACACTCAATTTTTTTGCACTCATGGAATTATTCCTCAACATAATGCACTGTCAATATTTGCGCATCCTGGAAAAAGTGTCATATTTTACACATTGTGCATTATTAATTGCACAATGCGTACATTCGCGTACTCACCACAAGCATGTGCAAAATATATATCTTTTTTGAAATTAATTAACAAAAATTCACAATTATTTTAAATTAAATTGCTACCATGTACTAATGTACAAAATAATAAATGAAAAAAAAATGTAATAATTTTTCTTGGCATTTTATTATTTAATAGTTTTATGATTCACTTTTTTAAACTATTAATTATAAATTCATTGAACTCATCGGACATTGAGAGAAATTTGAATTTTTATTATTTCCAGCAATACATAATATATTATTATTTTATAAGTCTACTACTTGAAACCTACTGGAGATAACAATTGTTAAAAAAAACTGTGTGAGTTGAATGAAGACAACATTCATACGTAATTATTAGTTATTATCATTAATATCATTATCATGAACCATTTTTGTCATTTATTATCAATTCACTTGATTGATAGAGTGATTGTTGATTATTAATTAACTCATTCTGGTGAAAGGCAAGGTCCCCAGATTACCCAGGTTAAGACATCGTTTGATCATGCCACTGGTAATATAATATATTTAGTCCTGTCACCGATAATTCCGCTCCACAATGGTATTGATTTGTCAGCAACACTATTAAATGTATTGACTTCATGTTCAACTCTACAATTGAGTTATAATGCAGTCTCCATTTGTGCTAAAAAAAAATAATTCATATAGTATAGATTTATTGGGAATAATAATAGTGACATTCAAATCGTTCAAATGTTAACTAATAATTGGTTTACCATTAAAAGGTCTCATATCAGCAGGATCAGGGACATCAAAAAAGAGAGGATCTCCTTCCCTCTCAACGTGCGCCATGGCTTTCATCAGGGCGTTCTGGCGACGGGGAGTAGTCACTTCGTGCAAGTACGCTGCGAGATTTTCTCTGAAACACAAATACTCGATGTATCTTCACTGTTATAATTTTTCTTAATTTTTCAGTACTTGCGAATGAACAGAGTGTATAAATAAATAGAATTTTTAGGAACAATGAAGGCATTATTATTTATGGGGATATTAACATGTTTTTTTTAAATTGTGTCAATAAGTTAGCAAATATGTCCAAATCAACGAAAATTTTTTGTGTAGTTTCGGTGATACATTCCCTTATATTTTTTTCTAAATCTGGAGATAAATGCCTTCTAAATTACATTTTTTATTTTAAATAAATATGTCAAAACTTGGCAAGTTAAATATTTGTCGCTGAATTTTTATTATCGATAATTGGGATGAATGCATTGTCTCAGTTCTGAGTGGCAATGTAACTCGAAACCTTTCGCATTCTAATAGAGAGGGTAACCCATAGTCTCAGGCCACCCATATGCTTCAAGAATTTATACCTGTTTAGAGGGTGATATTTTTCTCGTAGATTTTTAATCCTTTCCTCCTCAGCTTTAGATGCCTGGTTTTGAGCACGAGAAACACGCACACCATTCTTCGTTGCATTTAATTTCACCTCAGTTCCAGTGATGTACTCCTCCAATAATTCTTAAAATTGAGATTAACAATTTTTTTAAGAAAATACGAACGACTTGATTGACTGGCGGTTTATTAACTTCATTAATAAATAATAAAACTATACCAAAGAAAATCCAAATATTTGGGTGAGTTCCTCCCAAACGCTGCAAAACACTGCGATTAAACGCCTCAGCAAGATTGTTAGTCTTTACTGGAGCATCCATTACTGCGACAATTTCAGGGAGTCCTCTTTTGGACCAGTAATGTCTCAAGTATCGAACGAATTTCCAGGTATTAGCAAAATTGAGTGGGAGCTTGTCCAAATCATCTACAATCAAGTCGATAGCTACAATCCATAACTCTGGAGGAACTTTTGGAAGTGCCCAGGCCTTCCATAGAGCATCCCTTGGGGCTGATGCTAATCCACACTGGCGCCAATAGCGCAATATGGCCTATTCAGATGATTAAACAATTTCAAAATTACATAGTTATGACTGAATATGAATAAACATAAATTAGAAGTTATTGAAACACATAGTTAAACGTCCACCGGTCATTGAACCTTTTGAGATATTCATTATTCATTAATTTTTAATAGAAAGTGGTTTATTTTGCTTGAACCAGGTGAATATAGCAGTAGAGAGTTATATTTATATTTTTTCCTAACAGTTAAGAGGCAATGGATTATTCACAAATATAAAACGAAAAGATACGTCTATTTGTCACGTCATATATAAAATTTACTATTGAAGGTTTGAAAAGGCAGTAAATGAAGGGTAAATCATCAACCCAAAATTCATCCTGCCGGTTTTTTACTGAATGTTTATACGTTATCTATCAGGTGTAGAAACTTTGATATAAGTTCGATAACAACATCGATATCATCCTTTTTAAATTAGCTCGACCTATTATTCTGCAGAGTCTCCGCTGTTTCTAAATGTATATGAATTAGTAGCTAAGCTACAAAATGGTTTCAGTCAATTTCATCATGAGCCATTGAAGAAAAAATGAAAATTTGTGAAAAAACCTCATAATTTAAATACTAAAGGTTATAGATTACATAGAAAAGGGTGTGACAACGTAGGGGCTATGAGCTGTGAGATAATAGGTGAAAGATGATAGCTGAATCGAATAACATGGGCTAATAGTTGAAATTATATAATCAAGGTTACTTGGAGAAAATGAAATTCACATCCAACTCGAAAAGCATCAGGAAATTCTTGAGATAATGCACTCAATAATCCTCCCTCGAAGTCAGTTACTACGTACTTCACATTTCTGGAGAGTGAGGGGACTACAGCTTTTAGTCGTCGGAAGACTTCTACATACAGATTTGCAGTACGTCTCTTCATAAGTACATAAACAGCTGCGAAACCCTTGAGTGATAATTTTATTAGTTGGTTAATTATGATAATTTATTTCATTACGATAAAATTGTACTCACTTCAGTTTGGCGCCCCAAGTGAATAACGAAAAATTGGTCAGCTCTAGGTAGATATGGAGTTACCTACGGAAAGAATCCTTTATCATAAAGTTGATTGACAATGAAACATTGTCTTGATTGTTGACTTTTTATTTATGTTCTGATTGGTTGATGGATCAATGAATCAATTAATGATTTCCATCACTACAGGAATGTTATCGTTTCGTTTGTATGGAATTGCGCGCAGTTCATGTAGTTTTTTTTTTTTTTTGTTATTCATGAGTAGTTATAACCTTTTTTTTAACATTTTCCCTATTTTCCAGTTTTTCTCACAAGTTTTATATAGCCCGGAGGCAATTCAAGAAATATTGCAGGAGAAAGAATCGAAAAGACAATATGTTTGGTGACTCGGAATTTGTGGTGAATTCTCCAGTCAAAATGGCCAATTTTGACATTTTCTTTAATTCAACTATTTTCCAATTTTTCTCGCGAGTTCTGAGTAGCCGGGCAGCTATTATAGAGATATCAAACGAGAAAGAATCGAAAAGAAAAATTTTTGGGTGGGCCGGTTTCGGGGGTGAGCCATTCTCCAGTCAAAATGGCCAATTTTGACATTTTCTCTAATTCATATATTTTCCAATTTTTTTCGCGAGTTCTGAGTAGCCGTGCAGCTATTTTGAATAATTGTTGTGCGCTACGGTGCTTACTGGAAGGTCGTCGCGCGCGTTAGCGCGCATGATGCCCTAGTTATAATAAATAAAATTGAAGGATTTACGTTGACATCAGATATTGGAATTGTCATTTTATTAATTACGGAGTTTTTTGTCGATCAAGTTGGCGTGCACAGGAGGAGAAATACATGTAATAATTATGTCTCAAGTTCTATTCCAACTGCTCCGAGTTTTACTTTTTTCGTCAAGTATAACAACATTGTTTTTAACCCCTTGTACATAATGACGGGCTTTTCTATGGGATGATATAATTCGGCATATAAATCACTACAAATGTAACGAAATATGACAATGTAATTCATTGATTCGGCAAATTTCGAGGTAAATTTATGTGTATATCCTTACATATTGTTTACGAGCTACAGGTTTTGCATATAAACATTCACAAAAACAAAGAAATTTAAGTTTGCAACCACATCAGGTTTCAATAGAATACGTATTCAAGGTATTTCGCCATTTTTTTTTTTTTTTATGAGATGAAGATTTTTGCAATTTTTCTACGAAGTAACTCATTTTTCCTATATTATGTCATCTCTATGATATTCCATGTGGAATAACAAATAAATTTATTTAGACAGTGTATGAGTCAAACAGTTATAATAATTTGCTATATGCTTACTGAGTTATGTTAAAATTGACAATTTTTACTAAAGCATAGCTCACCCGAAATTTCGACTCACCAATAATTTTGTCTTCTCGACTATTCCTTGTTCTATTTTTGCACTAGAACTACTTCCGATCCCAGAACTCGCAAAAAAGATGGAAGAGAGTCGAATTAGAGAAAATATCAAAATTGGTCATTTTACTGGGGAATAGCTGACCCTTGATACCAGTCCACCCAAAATTTTGTCATTTGGAATTTCTCGTTTGATATGTTGATAATAGCTGCCCAGCTACTCACAACTCGCGGAAAAAATTGAAAAGGGTTGAATAAAAAAAATAAAAAAAAATGTGTCTCAGTTGGTAAACCCACTCACTAGCTTCCCTCATCAAACATTTACAATTTTTATAATTTTTTTTTCAACATTTATCCACTGTACTGTTATCATTCCACTCATGTATCAACAGTCATTCATTAGATAGTACTCAATAATGATTATTATCGAGATAAAAGTGATTACGGATTTTTTCCACCGTTCGTCAAGTTTTTAAGTTTTCAACTTGCAGTTGCCCTTTCAATGTTTTTTTTTTTGCTTAACATATAGGAATAGTTGTAGAGAAGCCACCGACACGCGGCTCGCCCGAGCAAATACTCATTCGAGTGATACCGTTTTTTTTCTTCTACTCATAGAAACCCTTCTTAATCAGCAAATGTTAATTAATTTAATAATTTATTCTTTTTTTTATTACAATTTCTGCGTACGCATTTATCATCCACTCGGACAAACTATTTCTGACAATGACAATTCGAGAAAAAAAATTATACAAATCACAGTTTCAATGTTCCCAATTTTCACTTTAACATTTTTCAGTCTCATATAAACAAATGATTTAAATAAATACGAAAAAAAAGAATCCTAATTTCACATTTTTTGCAGAATTCGTCATGAAAGTGGATAAATTAATCAATTTTATTATGTCGAATTTTTGTTTTCTTTTTAAAATAAACGTTTTCTTTAAAGATTCATCATTATCTCTTCCCTCAGAGTGGATGTTACAGCTGTTTAATGAAAAATATAGAACATTTGGGAAAAACCGACAGTTTGGCGCAGTGGGTTCATCAATAACTCACACGCGGCGGACCCGGGTTTGATTCCCAACGGTTACACTAGTGAGATACTAACTAGTATAAAAAGTCTTGTTTCAGGGGGCAGAACAGGTGGGAACAAACCGTAAAAACCCGAAAGGGTATACGGAAGGAAAACATTTTTATAGAACATTTGGGATTGATCATAGTCACATTCACGTTGGAAACAGCCTGACTTTGTTGAGGGATTATCAATTTTTTGAAAGATCATAATTATTATATTAATTTGTTACTGAATTGAATGTTATTGTACTTGTTACAATAGTCACATTGTCAACAAATATAACTCCCTTTGGTCTCGTAATAAACAGCGAAAATGAGCCTATCAATGCCACATTATCATCACTTTTCAATAAACATACAGAGAATAATAAATAAGTGAACATGTTTTGAGTGATAATGTTTAGCAATCTGACGCGTCGATCAAAGAATATAGGAAAAATTATAACATGAGCTGTTTGTTCTTCATAATTATGCATAAGCATATATCATTAAGGCGGATATTAAATCACCTGATCCTCGAAATATCTCACTTTTACACTGGGGAATGGCTGACCCCTCATACCACCCAACCCAAAAGAGTTTAATTTGAGAAGATGTAAAAATTGGCCATTTTGACTAGATTGTGGCTGACCTCTGATACCGGCCTACCCAAAATGTTGTCTTTTCGATTCCTCTTCGTGCTCTATCTCATAAATGGGCTCCGGGCAACACAAAACTTCTAAGAGAAGCTGAATGATAGGGAAAATGTGAAGATAAAATCGGTTATAAGAACATATGAATTACGCGCAATTCAATATCAACGAAACAATTACATCTTCGTAGTCATGGAAATCATTAATTGATCCATCGTCCAATCGGAGCATGAATAAAGAGTTAACAATAAAGACAATGTTTCATTGTCAATCAACTTTATGATACAGGGAATAAAGAATAAATATCTTGGAAACCTAAAAGATGTTTAAAATTATGTACCTTGAAGGTTCCATCCATGTGAAGAGTTCGGGCTGAACTTAGGTGCTTGAGCATTTCATCCCCAATAAATATGTGCGCCACACCTCCATCAGCACTTTTTACCATTCCTTTATAGATATTTTCGGTGCGTACATAAGTCTCTAATAATGGACATAATCCTTCGAAAGTTGCAGGTAACGTAGGCCTGCTTTTCCTACGTAAACTGTACACTAACTCACGACAATGATTTTCCGTAAATCCATTTTCTGCTGCTTCACGATACCTGGAATTGCATATTAATAATTACTCATCATCCCACCAATTACATTCAAGAATATAGATAAGTGGCAAGAACAATTACAAATAAATGGAGTGTAAGGGTAAACCGCAGAAAAATATCATAATCGTTCCTTTTGCATAAACTCTTTGCGATTAAAATTTATTACTGCCTCTAAATATTTGAATATTAATAAACAGATTCTCGTTGAAACAGCTTTACTGATATAGAAATTGTAATTTTACATTTTGCTTCACATGATACCTTATATATTGAGCGGATGGTGTTGCCACTTCCAGAACAATATAAGGGTGTATCAGAGCATGAAACAAAATTAGCTGATAAATTAAATCAGCTGGAGCTGATTAAATTAGCTGATTGATCATTTTCTCAATAAGTTACTTCTCGCTACGTCGAGTACAATAATCGTTAAATTATTATGGAATAAGAGGCAAATATAAGTTGTTATGAATATATGAGATACATACTTGACACATGCTTTCCCCCAAATTTGTTGTGGCATTAGTCTGCTGTCTTGATTTACTAATCGAGTTATAAAGAGTTTCATCGCCACTTCGCTCGCTACGTATTTGTCAGGAGCATGATTTCTATGGACTTCCACGAGAATGCCAGAACCACCTGGTTGGAAGCGAATGCGGCCTCCGCAATCGTGAGACTTGCGACGACTACAGCGAATGAGATTTATATCTCTATCGTCGTGGTAGTAAGTCATACCAGCGCACAAAAATTTATGAGTATTAGCCTGCTTTCCTGGCACTATATCAATTAAATATGGTGGGATCAGTTGTCCTCTCCTTGGATTATTCATCAATTCTTCGGTTTCACGGTCAAATTCATCGTCCAATTCCGGACCATTGGCAAGTAAATTCTCCTGTGCAGCTCTGTAAGCAAATCTATCCATCCTGAAATGAAATTGAGGCTTGTAATAGCTACCCCGAGACTTATAGAATTTGAAGCAAGAAATTACATCAATAGTGGACATGATTAAAAATTTAGAGTAAAACTATGTATACACTGTTATTCTATGTCGATTGATAGAGTTTGGTAAACTTGCCATGATTACTCATGAACGAATGGTCCGATTAGATTTTTAAAAAATTGATTGATGCGTCTTTATATAATTCAGCGCTGATTATTTCTTGGAGGCTATAGATACAATCATTTTTCAGTTTTCCCAGAAAAACATAAAAACGAAAATGTTTTTTTTTTTCCTTATATTTATTTTCGTTTAAGCCACATTGAAAGCTTCAGCCTCCACTATTGACCCCCTAATGAGTTAAATTAACCTGGAAAAGCACTTTTCTTTCTATTTTCTCAAATTTTTCGATAAATTTGTCACGTTGGATGGGAAAAAATATGATTAACTGAAAATATACACAGTCAAATGGGAGTGGGATAAAATTCAATGATTTTTATAGGAAATTATTTGCCCACAAAAAAAATTTACCTTTGACCCTTAAAAAAAAACCTACCACGGTGAAAAACGATATTCAGTCGACAATTCCTTTTCACGTGGATATATTGCACAATAAATTTCAACAGATGATTGCATGACAACTATCTCTTTCTAATCCCCTGTGCATCTCACTCCCTTTTGCGTGACCGCCTAGTGCTAGGTTATGCCCAACAATCTTTATAAAAAATCATTGACGATCGTAAAGTGACTTCAAGAACACTGCATAAACCCTTTAATTATTATATAAAATTAATCTGAGGGTTTATGCCAATTTTTCCATCATTTTTTGAGACTTGAAACAAATTTGTTCACCTAATTAAACCTCACTCGTATCTTTGAGTTTGATCTCATTGAATTTTTATAGAAAAAAATTGAAGGATATTAAGGCGTTGTTCAATTCAAGAATATTTTAATAAACTTTTCAAAATTAATATTTATTCAATGGGAATAAACAAACTGAATACTAACCTCAAATTAAGTTTCGTCACTATTCCCTTAAATATTCCGGAGAACACTGCACTCAATCGATTGTTTACTCATCCGAATTTATCATTTTTTTATGAAACTCCCTAATGTATAACGCGCAATAATCAAGCAACAATAATAAAAATATTAGTATTCGACATGTGCTGATACATGTACATAGCAGTCACAGACTACACTGGTGCTGCGGTGTGGAACGCATGCGCATAGCCAGAAAGGCTCAGAACTCTACTTTAAAATTAAATTTCGCGCAGCCCGCCATCCGTTTGCAACTTCCGTCAAGATTTTTTCATTTGCACCGCCGTGGCTAGAGAAATTTCACTTCAAAAAAACAATCATCTATTTTTTAGATATTAGAGTGTCCGGTATTACCCGCTGTCCGGTAATACCCTTTCTTCCCCTATTTCATAATATTGGTGGCAAATGAGAAATTAACCGGAAACTGGAGACGTCGGAGAAGGGATGACTGAGATATATACACTCTACTTACTACCGTGTTACAGCCTTTCCCCACCCCCATTTTTTCTTCGAGCGCGCGTGGCTCCCCTCTCCGCCCTATCACTCGAAAAACAAATGATAGTCTACGTATTATTTTTTTTATTCGCAAGGATATATATGTAAATCAGTGTGAGTTCTGAAGCAGTCATGGAAGGTAAGACAATTTTTTTTCGTATTCGTTTTATCTCGTTGAATAGTTATTTTCGAAAATGACTCAATATAAATCTTCGTGAAAATTTTTGCACGTTACAATTGGGGTGAACATTTAATTGTGATTATTTTCTCTACGATATAACGTTGAAAAGCAATGCAACTCGAGGCATTTAACGAGAGGTTGACTATTATTTCGAGGCTCTATTGTTTTTTCTTTTCATCTTGTCCATTTAGAGTTTTTATATTGTTGATGACAAAAATGGGAGGTTGAACATTCAATATTAGTGAATTCAATTATTTTATCTTTCTCTTTTTTTTTGGTAATTATTTGAGCTGGCAAGCGATTAATTATTAGCAATAAGTACACGGAGAAAAAAATACAGGAAAAATTCTAGTAATTCTAGTGCTAGCACCGGAATTTGGGTGCAAACACAAGAGTTACCAGAGATTTACCGTGAAGAATAGAAAAAATTACCCTTCCTCCATTATTTTTTCATTAAAATGTAATAATTTTTATGAAAAATCTCAGTAATTTGCAACTATAGCACAAAATTTATTCTGAACGTGTATGAGTATTGATAAAACTTATTTATTTTCATTTTTATAGCTCAAAGAAGTAAAAGGAGACCTCGTGAGATGAGATACACAGTACAGCAACTGGCTGAGAGGCCAAAAGTTGGGAGAAATCTTACCATACGTGAGTTAATTTTCAATTACCTACTGTTATTAGCACCATTGTGAGCAGATATAGATAGACATAGCTGAGTTATATGTTCATTTGACCAAAAAAAGCAAATGAAAAAATTATTTACAATAATAATATAGTCCATAGTTATCTCAAAGACGTATTTATAATCAATTTTTTCGATATGGGGGTGAAAATTAAATTTTTTTTTAATTTTTGAGCAGAGATACTCAACTCAAAGCTGAAAAATAATTCATTAAAAAATCCAAATAATGAACGTCAACTCACTGACAATTTTTACATAATTTTCAACCCTCCCGTCACCCCATATAAAATGCCCAAGTCCCCACCACTGATAGGGGGGTGAGAATTAAATGTTTTTTTAATTTCTGAGCACAGATACTCAACTCACAGCTGAAAAATAATTCATAAAAAGATCCAAATAATGAACATCAACTCAATGACACTTTTTACATCATTTTCAACCTTGCCGTCGCCCCCTATAAAATGCCCAAGTCCCCGCCACCGATATGGGGGTGAGAATTAAATTTTTTTTTAATTTCTGAGCACAGATACTCAACTCAAAGCTGAAAAATAATTCATAAAAAAATCCAAATTATGAACGTCAATTCAATGACACTTTTTACATCATTTTCAACCCTCCCGTTACCCCCTATAAAATGCCCAAGTCCCCACCACCGATAGGGGGGTGAGAATTAAATTTTTTTTAAATTTCTGAGCACAGATACTCAACTCAAAGCTGAAAAATAATTCATAAAAAAATCCAAATTATGAACGTCAATTCAATGACACTTTTTACATCATTTTCAACCCTCCCGTTACCCCCTATAAAATGCCCAAGTCCCCACCACCGATAGGGGGGTGAGAATTAAATGTTTTTTTAATTTCTGAGCACAGATACTCAACTCACAGCTGAAAAATAATTCATAAAAAAATCCAAATAATGAACGTCAACTCAATGAAAATTTTTACATCATTTTCAACCCTCCCGTCACCCCCTATAAAATGCCCAAGTCCCCACCACCGATATGGGGGTAAGAATTAAATTTTTTCGAAACTTTGGAGCGAAGATACTCAACTCAAAGCTGAAAAAAAATTCATAAAAAGATCCAAATAATGAACATCAACTCAATGACACTTTTTACATCATTTTCAACCCTTCCGTCCGTTCCCGGTAGCTTAGTTGGTAGAGTGCCTGGCGCGTAACTGGGAGATCCGGGTTTAACTCCCGGCTGGGGCTGCTGGGATTTTTTTTCTCGAAATTCTAGTTCTCTTTGAATTTTAAAAAAATCCCCAAGTCTCCGCCATCGATAGGGGGGTGAGAATTAAATTTTTTTTCAATTTCTGAGCACAGATACTCAACTCAAAGCTAAAAAATAATTCCTAAAAAGAATCCAATTAATGAACGTCAACTCACTGACAATTTCTATATCATCATGAACCTTTTCTCCATCCCCAGTAAAATTTCCAACTTCCCACCACCGATATAGGGGTGAGAATTAAAATTTTTCTAAATTTTTGAGCACAGATACTCAACTCAAAGCTGAAAAATAATTCATAAAAGAATCCAAATAATGGACGTCAACTCACTGACAATTTTTACATCATTTTCAACCCTCCCGTCACCCCATATAAAATTCCCAAGTCCCCGCCACCGATAGGGGGGTGAGAATTAAATTTTTTTTTAATTTCTGAGCACAGATACTCAACTCAAAGCTAAAAAATAATTCTTGAAAAGTCCAATTAATGAACGTCAATTCAATGACACTTTTTACATCATTTTCAACCCTCCCGTCACCCCCTATAAAATCCCCAAGTCTCCGCCACCGATAGGGGGGTGAGAATTAAATTTTTTTTTAATTTCTGAGCACAGATACTCAACTCAAAGCTAAAAAATAATTCCTAAAGAGTCTAATTAATGAACGTCAACTCACTGACAATTTCTATATCATCATGAACCTTTTCCCCATCCCCAGTAAAATTTCCAAGTTCCCACCACCGATATAGGGGTGAGAATTAAAATTTTTCTAAATTTTTGAGCACAGATACTCAACTCAAAGCTGAAAAATAATTCATAAAAGAATCCAAATAATGGACGACAACTTTTTTTTTTTTTAATTCCATTTTTGTTATATCCTTCATGAGAAGGCAAGTACCATTGACAATGAACGTCAACTCACTGACAATTTTTACATCATTTTCAACCCTCCCATCACCCCCCATAAAATGCCCAAGTCCCCGCCACCGATATGGGGGTGAGAATTAAATTTTTTTTTTAATTTTTGAGCACAGATACTCAACTCAAAGCTGAAAAATAATTCATTAAAAAATCCAAATAATGAACGTCAACTCACTGACAATTTTTACATCATTTTCAACCCTCCCGTCACCCCATATAAAATTCCCAAGTCCCCGCCACCGATATGGGAGTGAGAATTAAATTTTTTCGAAACTTTGGAGCGAAGATACTCAACTCAAAGCTGAAAAATAATTCATAAAAAAATCCAAATAATGAACGTCAACTCAATGACAATTTTCACATCATTTTCAACCCTCCCGTCATCCCCTATAAAATGCCCAAGTCCCCACCACCGATATGTGGGTAAGAATTAAATTTTTTCTAAATTTTGGAGCGAAGATACTCAACTCACAGCTGAAAAATAATTCATAAACAAATCCAAATTATGAACGTCAACTCAATGACACTTTTTACATCATTTTCAACCCTCCCGTCATCCCCTATAAAATGCCCAAGTCCCCACCACTGATAGGGGGGTGAGAATTAAATGTTTTTTTAATTTCTGAGCACAGATACTGAACTCACAGCTGAAAAATAATTCATAAAAAGATCCAAATAATGAACATCAACTCAATGACACTTTTTACATCATTTTCAACCTTGCCGTCGCCCCCTATAAAATGCCCAAGTCCCCGCCACCGATATGGGGGTGAGAATTAATTTTTTTTTTAATTTCTGAGCACAGATACTCAACTCAAAGCTGAAAAATAATTCATAAAAAAATCCAAATTATGAACGTCAATTCAATGACACTTTTTACATCATTTTCAACCCTCCCGTTACCCCCTATAAAATGCCCAAGTCCCCACCACCGATAGGGGGGTGAGAATTAAATGTTTTTTTAATTTCTGAGCACAGATACTCAACTCACAGCTGAAAAATAATTCATAAAAAAATCCAAATTATGAACGTCAACTCAATGAAAATTTTTACATCATTTTCAACCCTCCCGTCACCCCCTATAAAATGCCCAAGTCCCCACCACCGATATGGGGGTAAGAATTAAATTTTTTCGAAACTTTGGAGCGAAGGTACTCAACTCAAAGCTGAAAAATAATTCATAAAAAAATCCAAACAATGAACGTCAACTCACTGACAATTTTTACATCATTTTCAACCCTCCCGTCACCCCCTATAAAATGCCCAAGTCCCCACCACCGATATGGGGGTAAGAATTAAATTTTTTCTAAATTTTGGAGCGAAGATACTCAACTCAAAGCTGAAAAATAATTCATAAAAAGATCCAAATAATGAACATCAACTCAATGACACTTTTTACATCATTTTCAACCCTTCCGTCCGTTCCCGGTAGCTTAGTTGGTAGAGTGCCCGGCGCGTAACTGGGAGATCCGGGTTTAACTCCCGGCTGGGGCTGCTGGGATTTTTTCTCTCGAAATTCTAGTTCTCTTTGAATTTTAAAAAAATCCCCAAGTCTCCGCCATCGATAGGGGGGTGAGAATTAAATTTTTTTTCAATTTCTGAGCACAGATACTCAACTCAAAGCTAAAAAATAATTCCTAAAAAGTCCAATTAATGAACGTCAACTCACTGACAATTTCTATATCATCATGAACCTTTTCCCCATCCCCAGTAAAATTTCCAACTTCCCACCACCGATATAGGGGTGAGAATTAACATTTTTCTAAATTTTTGAGCACAGATACTCAACTCAAAGCTGAAAAATAATTCATAAAAGAATCCAAATAATGGACGTCAACTCACTGACAATTTTTACATCATTTTCAACCCTCCCGTCACCCCATATAAAATTTCCAAGTCCCCGCCACCGATAGGGGGGTGAGAATTAAATTTTTTTTTAATTTCTGAGCACAGATACTCAACTCAAAGCTAAAAAATAATTCTTAAAAAGTCCAATTAATGAACGTCAATTCAATGACACTTTTTACATCATTTTCAACCCTCCCGTCACCCCCTATAAAATCCCCAAGTCTCCGCCACCGATAGGGGGGTGAGAATTAAATTTTTTTTTAATTTCTGAGCACAGATACTCAACTCAAAGCTAAAAAATAATTCCTAAAGAGTCCAATTAATGAACGTCAACTCACTGATAATTTCTATATCATCATGAACCTTTTCCCCATCCCCAGTAAAATTTCCAAGTTCCCACCACCGATATAGGGGTGAGAATTAAAATTTTTCTAAATTTTTGAGCACAGATACTCAACTCAAAGCTGAAAAATAATTCATAAAAGAATCCAAATAATGGACGACAACTTTTTTTTTTTTTAATTCCATTTTTGTTATATCCTTCATGAGAAGGCAAGTACCATTGACAATGAACGTCAACTCACTGACAATTTTTACATCATTTTCAACTTTCCCGTCACCCCCCATAAAATGCCCAAGTCCCCGCCACCGATATGGGGGTGAGAATTAAATTTTTTTTTTAATTTTTGAGCACAGATACTCAACTCAAAGCTGAAAAATAATTCATTAAAAAATCCAAATAATGAACGTCAACTCACTGACAATTTTTACATCATTTTCAACCCTCCCGTCACCCCATATAAAATTCCCAAGTCCCCACCACCGATATGTGGGTAAGAATTAAATTTTTTCTAAATTTTGGAGCGAAGATACTCAACTCACAGCTGAAAAATAATTCATAAACAAATCCAAATTATGAACGTCAACTCAATGACACTTTTTACATCATTTTCAACCCTCCCGTCATCCCCTATAAAATGCCCAAGTCCCCACCACTGATAGGGGGGTGAGAATTAAATGTTTTTTTAATTTCTGAGCACAGATACTCAACTCACAGCTGAAAAATAATTCATAAAAAGATCCAAATAATGAACATCAACTCAATGACACTTTTTACATCATTTTCAACCTTGCCGTCGCCCCCTATAAAATGCCCAAGTTCCCGCCACCGATATGGGGGTGAGAATTAAATTTTTTTTTAATTTCTGAGCACAGATACTCAACTCAAAGCTGAAAAATAATTCATAAAAAAATCCAAATTATGAACGTCAATTCAATGACACTTTTTACATCATTTTCAACCCTCCCGTTACCCCCTATAAAATGCCCAAGTCCCCACCACCGATAGGGGGGTGAGAATTAAATTTTTTTTTAATTTCTGAGCACAGATACTCAACTCAAAGCTGAAAAATAATTCATAAACAAATCCAAATTATGAACGTCAACTCAATGACACTTTTTACATCATTTTCAACCCTTCCGTCAGCCCCTATAAAATTCACAAGTCTCCGCCACCGATATGGGGGTGAGAATTAAATTGTTTCTAAATTTTTGAGCACAGATACTCAACTCAAAGCTGAAAAATAATTCATAAAAAAATCTAAGTAATGAACGTCAACTCACTGACAATTTCCATGCCATCCTCAACCTTCCTCAGCCCTCTTTTCACTCCTCATTACAGTGGTCTGTCTTTATCTTCGTGGAACGTGAGGGGGGAATTCATCCTTATTTAATTCTGAATCAAACGCACTCAAGAGGCCTCGGAAGTTTAAAAAAAATTTCGATATGCAGGGAAAACTTTACATCGTGAATTCTTCGCCTAAAAAAGATTAAAAAATATGGCAAACATCCAGAAATATTTGTTATTTCTAGGAAAACGGGATGAAATTGATTCATACGTTATCTACAATTCGAGTAATTTTTTAAAACGTTTAAACATCTGAGGTAGTCAACGGAGCGTAGCTCCGTCATTTTGAGAAGAAGGGAGCGGGTATCCAAGTAAAATGACAGCGCCCTGGTCCGTCAACTACCTCGTTTCATTAAACATTTTACTTTTTTAAAAATCATTCATCATCTTCAGACTATCCTTTACTTGTTTCATCCTATTTTTATGAAAATAATAATTTTTTGGAGATATTTTTCATATTTTGATTGTTCGTTTGACTAAGAAATCATGGTACAAAGTTTTTCCCACATTTTGGTGTTTTTCTTTTAAGTCCGGAGCCCCCCCCCCCTCCTTTTTTTCATTACTAAAGACTGAAAAATAATTTTTAGCGTTATGAAATTGATGAGAATTGGTTCATTATAAATCTTCATATTCTTTTCGACCGGTTGGAAAAGAGTATTTGTCAATTTTTACATTCAATTCTGGGACAGAAATCTTCAAATTTTCAGATTTTCTCTTTAATAATGTATACGCAGAGAGTTGATACGCGCATTCACTCTCGTGTCGGCTCGTATCCCTCGGCTATCCATTCAGCAACAGAGGAACATGCCTTCACTATGTTGTCGGCCACGTAATGCGCGCATTTCATTGCACACAACGTCGCTCGGCATATTTCGTCGGTTCTCCCACTCCCAGTTTTTTCACCTACCTTTCCAAAATGCTGTCAGTCTTGCTCTGACTACCGATGAGCGAGGTAATGAAGATCTTGTCAAATAGCACGCATTTCATTTATCGGCTTAATAAAAATATCGTTTGATATATTATTCATTAAACTGAACAAATTATTTTACGCATATCTCTTTGCTGTGTGTGCCAAGTATGATATTTACTTACATTATATCGACATCTAAAACGGCAGTCAAAAGGTAAGACCCACTATAATTCTTTCTTTCCTCTCGTAACAAGTTAAAAGACACTCTTCGCTGGCGATGAAAATTTACTTCACGTCAGTGTTCTCTTCTTAAAAGTTCAAAACTAGATGTTTTCATACGAATCATTCGTTCACGTATGTTGAGGTTATGAGAATATTTTTTTCATAAAAAATCCATTAAAAAGTAAAAAAATTAGCTGTCGGGATCCATCAAATTCTTTTCAATCCACTCGCCTTCTGTATTCGTTATGGAGTCAGTTTTCTAGAACTAATGTGTACGGAAACACTGTTGCAGTCATACATAGGGGCGTGCGTCTGTCGTGTCCTTGATTTGACCCTGTGTAGAATCCGCAAAAATTTGATAGGAGAATATTTCTTTTCCCGTTCCATCCTTTTTTGAGATTAATTAAGATCAAGAAGGGTGCCTATTAAGATCCACTAACCAGTACGAATTCTACTAATTTTAAGAGTTTTTCTTTTTATTTGGAATTGTACCATGGTAAAATCCCTGAACATATATCATTAACCCTTCGTCACGCATTTGTAAACCGACAAAGGAAAATTCTATATATTCGATACATTCGTAGTGAGTAGGTTTGGTTAGTAAATATTACTATTCGTCTGGATAACAATCACCCTATCGGTAGGATAGGAATTACTGTATTGCCAGGGTAATTTTTATCCAGACAGAATATTAAAATTTACTAACCAAACCTAGAATTTTTATTGAGATCTAGATAAAAATTACTACGCTGAAAGGGTAAAATTTAACATAAGTTGGATATTCTTTATTCTCATCAGGACAATATTTCTAAAACGAAAAATAAAATTCAATTTTTCAATATCAAATTTTATTATTTTAAATTGAATTTTAATAAATTTTCAAATGGGATGGTAATTTTTACGAAAAATTTATCTCCGTGTATGCGTGAAGTAAATTCCCATTCTTGGAAAGCACAGTGATGGTATTGCTTGACGATTTTTTTGTAGATATCAACAAAAAATATATTTCTATTTACATCCAGTCTATATATTCCTTATTCCCTCATCTTACCTACATTATTCATCACCTGGATGCAGCATGAGTTTCATTAGCGAAATATTAATTGATACTTATAGGTACTTCAGCTAGTTTTGAGCATCCATCCACTCTTTTGGAATCCTGTACCAGCAAGGACGCTTAATAAACTATGAGTTGCTATCAGCGATGCAGAGTCATTAACAGAGAATTCCAAATATTTATAGTTTCATGGATTGAAGGGTGCCGAAAAAGACTACGCATGATTTGGGTTCAGCTTCATTACGATACCGGTAAAATTTCAATTCTACTTTAATTATAGTCTCTTCAGAACGGATGCGTATCGATATCTCTGTTATTGCAATTTTATAGTTTTAAGAGTGTTCAATAAGCATAATCACGTGATTAGTACCGCTGTATAAATTTTTTGCTCATCATTGTATTCTTTTAGTTTTGTAGGATAAGTTGGATCATTACCTATAGTGTTATATTGAATATTTTCCTAATATTTACTTAACTGATACTGTTCATTCGTGGGAACGTTAGATTGCCCTGCTAGAATAAATTCTATCTTCATCGCCTTTGATTTCCATAATTATAAATTATGGTTCTTTATGTTATATTTTGAAGAATTATAATAATTCAATTTATTTTTCAACGTATTCAGAGGTTCAAAGCATATAAGGCACATATGCCATATTGATTCAAGATGTAATATTGTCAGCTTTTTCTCTTTAATTGAGTTTTTATATATTCAATTCCTTTATGTTCTGTTCAATGTATATTTTATATTTGCGTACTTATCTCTACTATTTAATCGTTTCTTCTTAAAAATAACACAACGTGTTTCAGGTTGATTTTCACAGTTATGTAATTTATATTTAATAAGATCTATCGAATCGCAAACATGGGGAGGAAAGTCCATTCGAAAGGCAAAAGAGGGTCGAATGCATTCGTTAAAGATGTGGCCCGGATTGGTCAGATTCTTGCTGAATTTTTCCCAGGGCTTCCTTTTGAACAATTGATAAAGTTGCCAGAAGTTAAGGCTTACAGGCTCGGGAAAAGTCGTGAAAGGACGATTTGGCTGAGGGTCTGTGAGAGATTATTCACCTATAATACCCCAAAACTCATTGAAGCTTATACTAGAAGCTGTCATGATACATTTTTCCATAAACTGCATTTAGTTAGACCTGCATATGAAGAAGCACAAATTTTACAAGATCCTGGCCACGCCCATAATGATGAAGAGAACAACGACCCGAATATTCCTAACAATATCGAGAACAATGAACATGTTATGGTTGATACTAACGAAAACGATGTCGTTATTGACGAGGATAATAATGTTAACGATGAAAATCATGTCGATACTAATGATAGTTGTGAGATGGAAAAAGAGGAAAATGCAAAAGCCGATAACGATGCAACGTCATTGCCCAATATTGTAGATGAAGCAGGAGAGCTAGAACAGCAACAGCCATATGAGACGATTCTTCCAGCAATTCAGGAATTCGTAGAATCACAAACAACAAAGGTAGTGAGGGATAAGGAATTAGAAAATTTGAGTACGCGTGAAGAGAATTGGATGCCTGAGAATTATTTATTGATTACTACGGAGGTTAGTTCAGAAGCTAAGGATGACCTTCTCAAGAATGACATTCATGACACACTTCCAGTAATCTCACTGTGCGGTGGCTATAATAATCCTCAAAAGCGAGAGCACGAAAATACAGATACTTCAAGCCCTTCAATCGTTCTAAACCCATCATTACAATATTCTTCCATATGTCAAGAATCCTCGATGATTGAGACGAGTCTGCCCAGTACCTCCGAAACCAGTACCGGAAATGATTGTCAGGATGATCAAGAATTTGCCGATTTATCTAATATTAGATCATCCCTGGTAGATGATCAGTTGTATGACTCCGACATTTTCCTTTTGAATATGGAATCCGGAAAGGAATTTATGGATGAGACGGTAATGTACTGTAACACGAACTCAAATGCAGACTCAAATGCCGAAAATGGAATTCAAATACCGACAGAACAACTTCCAGTTCTTCTGAACTTTCCCGATTTTAACCAAGAAGAAGAAAGTATGATTCCTTATCAGACTATAGATTGCATAATTAATAACACTCTTAAAACCTCTGAATGCATTGAGAAGCCTTTAAAAAATCCTGGGCTTCACGAATTGAATCCAGATATTGATGAAGAATCATTAAAACATTTTGTGCACAACTTTCAGTACAATTTTTCCGATTTAGATTCCACCGAGTCAGATTCAGCCCAATCATTGCCAGACACAACTTCAACAACTTTATTTTCTTCAAGAAGAAGTTCTCAAGTAGTTGATAGAGGCATCCAAGAAATAACCCCTCCAAAATCTCCTACACCACCAGTCACAACCACAAATTCGACGGAACCCGCGTATCAGGGTAAGATAGTGAGTGGCTACATTCGACCATATTATTTCAAAATCCTTTACTCAGAGTCGCAAATAAAATATTTGATCAAACTCAAATCTCCAAGAGGTCCAAAGAGATCTAAGGGGGCATTTGCAACATTACATGCTACAGGGAAAATTATTAAAAAATTTCCTGACTCTGAAAAATCTCTTTTGTACTATGCATTAGTACTTCCAGGAGGACCAAATATTCAACCACTTCCCATAGCTGAATTCATTTCCGACGATCAATCCATCCCCACAATTACGCATTTTTTGACTGACTTTAATCAGACAATAAAAACGATGACCGAGAAGGCAATTGTACTGAGGAAAATTGAAACTGATTTCTGCTTAGCCCTAATCATTTCCATTTTACAAGCTTTCAATCAAATATCCTTATTGGAATATTTACGTAAGGTCTATAATAGTCTCCTCAAGCAAGGTCCATTGCCACTGATGACGGTACCACATGTATGTGGCAACCACTTTATCAAAGTAACGTGTAGAAAAGCTCAAAAGTATGGAAATACAAAAGAACAACGAAAAATATGCAAAAAAATTTCTGCACGGCTTCTACACACCGACTCCTTAGAATTAGCAGCAGAATATTTCAGTTTCGGAGTTCGTTTGTTCGCGTTGCCATACAAGGTCCCCGAGTTAGATAAAGATGTAGAGAGGATGACCTCTGTGATGGATTGTGAAGATGGGAAGTCTGAGAATGACAATGTGAGTGATGATGATAGTGATGATGAGAAAGCAGATGAAGATGAGAAAAGAGATGATAGAAGAAATTGGACACCAAACGCCATGAGATACGACTTTGAACGAGATTCCGTTGAATCCAATTGTAGCCGCAAAGATTCTCCCTTCAATGCTTATTTCAAGAATATTTATTCAACTATCGTTGAACAATCCGACGAATATGTGAAGCAGCAAAAGAAATTGGGTAAACCCTTGGAAGAGAATCCGCATCAATGTGTTAAATTCATCGATTATTTAACTACTTACATAATGCCTTACTACCCATTATGGTCGGCAGTGGTTATAAAAGATCTGGGACTAAGGAGAGACAGTACAGCGTCAAATGAAAACTATTTCAAAATTATTAAAAAAAATGTTTTCGGAGGTCATTTATACATCCCCATCAAAAAATTTCTCGAGACCATGGGAGAAAAAGTAAAAAAATGGCTGAAACAGAGGAAGTTTTGTTTTACGACTACAAATACTGAAGAACGACGGAAAAGAAAAATTAATACTGACAATGAATCCCTTACTGTGGAGAATTGGGGAGGAGAAGGCACGAAGAGAAAGAAATCCAACGTATACTTGAAAGAGGATAAGTATATGCATGCCATCGCAAAGCCAATAAATCCAACAGTAAAACCTCAAAAATCCGAGCGTATCCAAGAAAAGTCTGTAGTGAGTGAAATGAAAATGATCCGGGGACCAAATCGTGAGGCAGGAGGCCCTCTCGATGTGAATAGTAAAAAATTGATGAATGAAGATGGACAAAGTGATTCCCAATTTAAAAGTCAAATCATAAGAAGAGATGGAGGAGAGGCCGACAATGAGCTCAGTGACGTAGATGATAATATAATAATTCAAAAGAAGCACTCAAATGAAGGTGATCAACAGCAACCAGAAAATCAAAAAATGAACACACAATAAACAAGAACATTCCAAAGCAAAATTTTGATGTTTTCGAAAATGATGTTGAAATACGTTTTTTCGACACTCTCCTTACATATCCTGCTCAATTTCCTTGTGATATGAAAATCATTAATAATATGACCTTGACTTATTCAAATCTCGAATCATTGACGCCTCACAGGCCTATAGCTCCACAGATAATTGATGTTTTTTATTCCGCACTCGAAGTAGTGGCTAAACGGAACAATCTCCAAGTGCGCTGTATTCCCTCAGAAATGACAAAATGTTTGGAGAAAAATAATCAGACAAAAGAATTCATTGAGTGGCATCACAGCATGACACTCGGAGACTGTGACGCTTGGCTATTGCCCGTTCAAAATGAGGATGGGCGATGGACCTTACTAGTATTATTCTTCAGGCAATCCTTAATCGTTTATTTCGATTCTAACAATGAATCGCCCCCAGCAAACTTGATAGTTAATGTTTGTGCTTATTTCCGCAGTTTTCGAGAGGCAAGAGCATTCGAGTACTGGGGGCAATGGCGATTGCACACCCCATGTATTTCGGAAGGGAAAGGAGTAACGGTCGATGTTGATGGGCACGATTCAGGTGTGGAAATATGTTTATGGGGATATAAGCTAGTAAGCCACTCTAATGCAAAGATTAATAAGAGGATATTAGGTATAGCAAGAAAAGGATTAGCTCGATTCCTACTTGAATTGCCTGAAAGTTTTTTTTCTGTTACTGGGATTCGTTACTCAAAGCATTGTAAGACATTGCCTTCATTAGGTACTGAGCCAAGCCAACAGCTTATGAATCTGATGGTTCAGAAACTAAACATTCCTCCCCTAAATTGCGATTCGATGGACGAATTTTGTAGTTTTATCACGGCTGTGATCATAATGCAAAGAGAGACATAAAAACAATAGAACCACTAACTTGCTTTGATATCACCTATTAATTATTCCGAACATTCCCAATGGACATTAAAAAAAAAGTATGTGATGTTATGTATGTTATACTATTTATGTCAAACATGGTTATTGAGAGTCAATAGTTATAATCATTGAAGCGAATTCGATGAGAGATAGAATACTAGTCTCCATGATTCAATGTGATGATGACAAACATATTTAAAAAATATGAATCTAAGGCTAACGTTCATCCATCCAGAAGAGATAAGGACAGAATTATGATGGAGGAATAAATATGTTCAAATGAACATCCTCTAGAAATATTTTATGTAGTGTTTTATACTGTAAATATATTTTTCATATCTGTTGATTCTATTACCAAAGCGTGATAGACATGTATTTCTGTACTTTTTGAATGATACTGTCAATACCATGGAAGGCATTTTTAAGTTAAGACGGGCTGTGTGCCCTAATGGTGACTGGGCCTTAAACGTACCAAAAACTATGCATAGTGAATAATAGTACTTGAGTTGAGTAATGTAGGAATGATGAAGTGCTAGTCGCAAGAGAAAAGTCTGAAAGGTTGGGTGTTATAAAAAAATTGGTATGCAATAAGTCACCATCTCTCCGAATACTTTGTAGACTTGATTGATATGTATATAAACATTTTGAAGCATAATAATAACATGAGTTTATATATTTGAGAAAAACACGAAGGCAGAGGAAAATGATCAGTGGAGTTGATATCTGAAATTAAAGCATCAATTTATTATACTTGAATTGATTCATGATTATGGATGAAATTGAACTTACATGGCGTCGAATACTTAATATGACAAATTAATAAAGTAATATATGTGTGGTAACATTGGTTGTCTTGATACGTCCATTGGAATCCCTGTTAATTGATCAAGTCTCAAGCATTGAGGGGAAAGCAGACATTAACTCTTTCTATTTATGGAAAAATCCCCCTCTCGGTGGCGGACATTTGGGAATTTTACTGGGGATGGGGAAAGGGTTTATGATGACATAGAAATTGTCAGTGAGTTGACGTTCATTATTTGGATTTTTTTATGAATTATTTTTCAGCTTTGAGTTGAGTACCTTCGCTCCAAAGTTTCGAAAAAATTTAATTCTCACCCCCATATCAGTGGTGGGGACTTGAAAATTTTACTGGGGATGGAGAAAGGGTTTATGATGACATAGAAATTGTCAGTGAGTTGACGTTCATTATTTGGATTTTTTTATGAATTATTTTTCAGCTTTGAGTTGAGTACCTTCGCTCCAAAGTTTCGAAAAAATTTAATTCTCACCCCCATATCGGTGGTGGGGACTTGGAAATTTTTAAGGGGGTGACGGGAGGGTTGAGTATGATGGAAAAAGTGTCATTGAGTTGACGTTCATTATTTGGATTTTTTTATGAATTATTTTTCAGCTTTGAGTTGAGTATCTGTGCTCAAATATTTATAAAGAATTCAATTCTCACCCCCATATCGGTGGTGGGGACTTGGGGATTTTATAGGGGGTGACGGGAGGGTTGAGAATGATGTAAAAATTGTCAGTGAGTTGACATTCATTATTTAGATTTTTTTATGAATTATTTTTCAGCTTTCAGTTGAGTATCTGTGCTCGAAAATTGAAAAAAATTTAATTCTCACCCCCATATCGGTGGCGGGGACTTGGGAATTTTATAGGGGGTGACGGGAGGGTTGAAAATGATGTAAAAATTGTCAGTGAGTTGACGTTCATTGTTTGGATTTTTTTATGAATTATTTTTCAGCTTTGAGTTGAGTACCTTCGCTCCAAAGTTTCGAAAAAATTTAATTCTCACCCCCATATCGGTGGTGGGGACTTGGGGATTTTATAGGGGGTGACGGGAGGGTTGAGAATGATGTAAAAATTGTCAGTGAGTTGACGTTCATTGTTTGGATTTTTTTATGAATTATTTTTCAGCTTTGAGTTGAGTACCTTCGCTCCAAAGTTTCGAAAAAATTTAATTCTCACCCCCATATCGGTGGTGGGGACTTGGGGATTTTATAGGGGGTAACGGGAGGGTTGAGAATGATGTAAAAATTGTCAGTGAGTTGACGTTCATTGTTTGGATTTTTTTATGAATCATTTTTCAGCTTTGAGTTGAGTATCTGTGCTCAAAAATTTAAAAAAAATTTAATTCTCACCCCCATATCGGTGGCGGAGACTTGGGGATTTTATAGTGGGTGACGGGAGGGTTGAGAATGATGTAAAAATTGTCAGTGAGTTGACGTTCATTGTTTGGATTTTTTTATGAATTATTTTTCAGCTTTGAGTTGAGTATTTTCGCTCCAAAGTTTCGAAAAAATTTAATTCTCACCCCCATATCAGTGGTGGGGACTTGAAAATTTTACTGGGGATGGAGAAAGGGTTTATGATGACATAGAAATTGTCAGTGAGTTGACGTTCATTATTTGGATTTTTTTATGAATTATTTTTCAGCTTTGAGTTGAGTATCTGTGCTCAAAAATTTAGAAAAAATTTAATTCTCAGCAAGTATAAAAATATAACAAGCTTTCATATTCGAAATGTTAAGAAATGATAGAAATTGTGTGCTACAGCGCTTACTAGAAGGTGGTCACGCGCGTTAGCGCGCATGATGCTCTAGTATGTGTATAAATTGACACTAATATATTAATAGTTTGAAAAAATTATTTGTTCCAGGCGTTGAAGGATACATTAAGACCAATTTTAGATTGATCAAATGTTTATTCACCAATAACAGTCTCATAATTTATGGTACCATTTGCTTTGGAAAATATAAACTGGAGGTGAGGGCGAGCTCACATTTGTGGCATCACAATTTGGGAAAAGGGCAGCACGTACGAGTCAGAGGCCTCTTGATTCGTAAAGGTAAGATGTACTTTCAAATTTTGATGGTGGCAGAACTATCGTTATCCAGATTATTGTCTCAATCGCTATTTAGCCGATAGTCTCACATGTAACGGTATATCTGTCTGTTTCATAGATCCAATTCCCTGGCTTCTTGCTGATTCTATTAGGGATGTTGAAGTGATTGACGATAATGGGGTGGATTTCCATTACTTGCTGGATGCTACCGACTATATAGCATAGAAGCTTCTCAATATTTGTATTTACTCATTGTGTGATTATCTCGGAAATGAATGGGTGAATAAAAAAATAAATATAGAGTATGTAATGAGCTGGAAATTTTAACATTTATTTAAATATAATGCACAAGCTATGATAATGATATAGATTATTGGTCCCTTTTATTATATAAACATAATCTGTAATGACTGCAATGATGGGCTTAATTATATTTTTCTTCACTGAAAAAGCACTGTCAATTGTTGCTGATTGGAGAAAACGCAGTCAGAGAAAAAATCAACCTCCATTGAAGGCAAGAGTTATAAGGCAAACAGAGGGTCCAAGCACTATTGGAGAAAAAGTTTATAAGTATAAGTATTCTTTTTATCCTTATTGCTATGGAGAAATCACAACTAAGGATCTTAATCGGCATGAACATGAGCACAATGATAAGGAGAGAAGTGGAGGTGAGGAAGTGAAGCCATTGAATGAAATTTGTGGTAATTCTGTGGGTACAATTGGTAAGGGTGAGGTGAAGAAGATGGTGGATGGTGATGTCGGTGGGAAGAAAGGGGGTGGGAGGTGTTGAGGGAGATAGACATACTGTTATTATCAGGGAAAATGAGAATAAACATTATGGACATACACATTTACATGGACATGTACATGCAACTCCCAAGTCCTTGTCGTGTTGCCTGCATGGTAATAATGGGTAACGGCCTACACAATTTCACTGATGACATGGCTATTGGTGCAGCATTTGCTGGTAACATTGCTGGTGGCTTTTAAACAGCAATATCAGTTTTTTGTCACGAATTACCTCATGAACTTGATGATTTTGCGGTGCTACCTGAGGCTGGAATGTCGGCAAAACAATCTGTTTTTTTTTTTTAACTTACTATCCTAGGTATTTTGTTTATTTGGAATGATATTTAGAGTACTCCTTGGCGCTCAAGCAGCTGCAACAAGTTGGATATTTGCAGCAGCTCCTGGAATGTTAATTTACATTGCACTTGTGGATATGATCCCAGAATTGTCCTCTGGTCATACAGCAGGAGGTGGATCCAATTGGCAATGTGTTCTCCAAGGTATTGGTCTATTGACAGGCTTGGGAATAATGCTGATAATAGGTTAATACTAGCACGACCTCTAACACATTTTTATTGATTAGGAAATGAAAAATCGATGATCAATTTATCAAGAAATTTTTTTCTATCATGGAAAATTTAAAAAGAGATCTTGAACAAAATAATTATTGTAGAAATGGTATAATAACTATGAAATTGCGACGAATGGAGGTGATTTGAGACTTTACAGATTTTTTCAAAAAAAAAAAAAAAAAAAAAAAAATCTAGTTTAATTATTCAACTTTAACAAAAGTGAACAATTTTTTTTTTTTAATTAATTAAAAAGTGAACAATTTTACAAGCAATTTATTTTTTGTCTGCATGCAGAAAAGTTTATATAGTGAAGTAGTGGGGGGAAGAGGTGAGAGAATGTCAATTGATTGGAAATTTTTTGCTCAGTAATGAAGAAACTTTAATTTTGATTTAGTTAATGGCATTCCAATTTATAAAGATTCATTTGCATATTTTTTTGCATGATTTCGACTGAATTCGAGTCATAAAAATGTGAATTAATACCTTCATTATTTCTCTGGTCGAGTGGTAAAACGACATGAGTAAGTTTCACACTAAAATATGTTTTCACTAGACAAACAGGCGCGCTAACGCGCGCTGCTAACTTCTCATGAATAACATCGTTGTAGTCAAGGAAACTGTTGATTAGATCCATCGACCAATAGGAAGACGAATAAAAAGTCAACAATCAAGACAATGATTCATTGTCAATCAACTTTATGATAAAGGAAAGGAAATTTACGACTTTTATGGAGATGGCGAAATTTTTGAAGAGACCTTTTTTGTAGAGCAAATAAAGAACTACAAAAAAGTTACCCATGAAAATTTTGCTATCTTCATCAGATCGCAAGATATTCACCAGAAAGTGAATGAATAATTGTGTCAATTCATCTTATTTAATAATTTTGCTACTAAGTTCTCTTTTTCAAGTAATATTGGTGCAGAAATAAGGTGCTTAAATGTGTAACTGTAATGCTAAAACTATTTGTGATTACTTTCCACTAATATTGCAATAGTTAATTGAATGAAAAAAGATATCTATTAATTTTTTATTCAACAAATTGCAGAAAATTTCTCAGGTTACAATTCAAATTCAAGTGTTTGTATTCTTCATATTTTCATTAATAACTGAATGAAAAAACACACGAATTACTTATGATTTTGCTTCACTTCTAGGACGATATAAAGCCAAAGTTCAATAAATTCCACAAACACTGCAATTGAAAAATCAATCAATATCTGATGATTATTCGCAGCATTTTATTTTCAAAAATTGACATTTCACGCGAACAATCTGAACAACAAAAAAAAAATAAAAGGCAGATTAGCTTAATTATTAAGTTACTCACATTAATTTCTAATGTATGTTAAATTTGTAATTGTAGGAAAAAATAGTAATAATTTACTTTTTCACGAGAATGAAATAATGTCCTTAGAGCTCGGCCATTGCTCGAGGCCCCAAAATGTTGACGAGCGTGTTGCTCTGTGCATGAAGAGTTATGCCAAGGTTATTCCCGTCAAGATTCTCAGCCCCTAGAGGATTGTCCCTAAAATCATTTAGGTCTGCAGCTCGACATCCATCAATATGGATCACCTGAAAAGAATGTTGGTAAAATCATCAATTACATTTTAACTCAAAAATCGTGAATCACAACTTCTACAATAAATTTCAAGCATGTATCTTACGTGATTCACTAGAGCCTTTCTGAAAGTGCAATGAGCTTCTTCTCCATCCACACAAAAGCGAAAATAATCATTATCTGCATTTTTAATTAAAATTTCTACGCAAGAAATATCAGGATACCAGCTGACAAATGCCACGTATCCTACAATTTCCCTGGAATCCAAAGGATTAATTGCTAAGGTAATCTAGGAGCCTTGTAACGTTTTCTACTGCCGAAACAATACATTTTTATTGACATAGAACCATTGAAAAATTAGTGCAAAATAAGTGAAAAAGTGAGGTTAAATCGGACATATGATATTTCATTACAAATTTTGTCAAAAATTGTAGAGGAAAAAAATTTAGTTTAGAACTACTTAGATATCCTAAAGTTCATCAATATTAATGTGAAAAATAATAGATAAAATTTGTATTCTTGAGTCCGTCATTCATGGGGATAAATGCACAATGACAATTTATTTACATCATATAATAATTCAGAACTGTACTCACACTAAATTGTCTCCTTCACGAATCTTCCTCAGGTCCTGTGTGGTTGTTAAATGCACAGGGCCTGCTGCCTGCACAATATCCATAATTGAATCGCAGTAATGAAATTACGAGTTTTTGAAATGAATAATAAACCCAGTGGGTGCTCTTGCCTAGTTTGGCAGCGATATTGAAGGCCGATATCAATCAGCAGTCGCCATATTGACATGATTTCGGAAGTCTTCGTGTTTTTCCGGAAAGAAATAAGATTGGCTTATGTACAATATATGTACTGGAATATGTACAGTATATTTCGTCATCATTATTTCCCCTTAAAAAAAAAAACATGCATGCAAAAAGTGTCATGGCGGGCTTTTCATGAGCATTTTTCATGAGAATTCTCATGAGAACACTCACATATGCACGCGCGGTCGCTTGTGGCCGCGCCATAATATTATACTAGTATCGTAAAAAAATCCCATATGACAGAAACATAACTCATTGTACCGCGTTCAAATTCAGTAATATTAATTTGTAGCAATTGAGTTATTTATTTTACAATTCAATTTTTTCCTTCTCTTGTTGCGAATCGATAGAAGGAGACGATCGCATAAAAGAAAAAAAAAAAACCACGAAGAAATCATCGACCATCGATTGTTTTTTGAAAATGATCCAACTTATCAGTGGACGCCGATGAACCACAACCATTAGAGGTATTTAATATTCATTGCCATTTATTTAATGTCTTATATTGAGCAACATTTCCCTCCAACGATTCAATTTGTCCAAGGATCTTCTAACAAAATGAAAAAGTAATGTGAATGCAAGATTGTAAACGTATCTGTAACATAGTTGTAGAATTCCCTTGTTTTGTTCATTCACTAACCAATTCCCCGATGAAAAAGGAAATTGGAAAAAAATTCCATTCACCCAAAAAAAAATCTACCTGATTCAAGTCGATAATTCTACCTCAATCAATCCGATTTTTCGACCTACCGTAAGTAGAAAAACGGATTGATTCAGGTAGAAATGCGTCAGTCCGTTTTTCGACCTGAATCAAGTCAAAAATCTACCTGAATCAGGTAGACTTTCGACTTGATTCAGGTAGAATTCGACTTGAATCAGGTCGAAAAACGGACTGACGCATTTCTACCTGAATCAATTCGTTTTTCTACTTACGGTAGGTCGAAAAATCGGATTGATTGAGGTAGAGTCATCCTACCTGAATCAGGTAGGATTATCGACTTGATTCAGGTAGATTTTTTTTTGGGTGTTCGATATGTTCATAAATGATTGATCTTCATGAAAAACATAAATTCCAATAATTTTATAGGACTAAAACAATTGAATTTTTTTTATAACATTGGCCGTAACTTTATTACAGGAAAAAAAAAAGTATCTTATGGAAAAGCTGATCGGATAGCTTGAAAACGGAGAGGAGTACAGATAACGACAGATGAATAGATTGGCGTTAGCTGGACGTCAAAGTGAGAATGAGAGTGATGATGATAATGTTGATGAGGATGAAAGGAATGATGATTCTGATGAAGATATTAGGGATGATGAAGAGGATGATACAAATGATGAGATAAACGAAATAGATGATGAACACAGGGATGGTCCTTTAGAGCTTAGGCATGCAAATATCAATGGTCTTCGGTACAATGTCCATGGGAAACGTACGAGGAATAATCTGTTCGTGGTTGATAACGTTGATGCCCTAGATGCTGGGGAAGAGCCGAGACCCGTACCAAGAAACCCCGCACCAGTTAATCCCAAACCAAGGGACCCTGAACAAATAGACCATGCACAACGAGCCCCGCAACCGCCAGTAAATCCGACAGTTATCCCAGCAGGAGAAATATTTGTAATCAATGGCAAACAAAAGGCATCTCATCGCTACGTTTGTAGACAATGGCTGTATCTCAGAGACTGGCGATTACGTGGCATACTACGATGCGCGAAAAAAAATACTCATCGCTGCAAAGCAACTCTTCGACTTCGTGCGGATGGCTCAGCCATAAAGAGGAAAAAACATACTGGACATCGATCCGAACCATACGCACTTGAAGAAGTGGCGATGACAAAGTGGATCCAAAAGAAAGCTGTCCACACGGCCGCAAATCCTAAAGAAATTTATGCAATGGCCAAAAGAAGGTACAGGAATGCAGCAAGAGTCTACGTATCATTGGCACGCTGTCGTACATTAATCAAACGCGCCCGTGATGCCCTTCTCCCAGATGACCAAGTAACGATGAGAGAACTCCCTCCATTGCTGCAGCAA
The DNA here is from genome assembly GCA_035578325.1 of Coelinius sp. EB29. NCBI lineage: Eukaryota > Metazoa > Arthropoda > Insecta > Hymenoptera > Braconidae > Coelinius > Coelinius sp. EB29. The sequence continues at coordinate 7,471,236 of JAOZGT010000001.1, read as the reverse complement.
AACATATTCACAAGATCGATATTCCAAGAAGTAGCCCCAGCGAATGATGAAGTGGCTCTGATGTTTATGAGTGAATTCATGAGGACAAAGCTAAATGAAGCAACTTGTATTATAATCAATGGTAATTTTATAATTACTGAATATGTGCCAGGCGTTAATCACCTTCTTGCTGTTGACATTGTTAAAGGAAAAAGGACCTTCAATGCGGCTGTAATTGTAATGGAGACTCGCTCAGAAGACTTGTACAAGTCCATCTTCCAAAAGATTAAACAGCTAGCCCCATTGTTAAGACAAAATTTGCAAAAAATTATCACTCAGGGGGAGAAATCTCTAATGAGTTCACTGAAATGTGAATTTCCATTGACACCAACTGAAACCTCTGTCCCATATTTTTATGAAGCAGTATCACGGTACTGGATTGGATGTGGCTTGGCAAATGCGCCTCGCAATGCTCTATGGAACTGTTGGACCTTACCTGTCGTACCTGATGACCTTTGGGATACTGCATTCACCTATATCCAAGAAGATTTGGATACTATACCACTTCAATTAGTCCATAATGCCCAATCATTCGGTTTGTACTTGAGAAGGACGTGGAGAAACAAGGCTAAAATTGTGTCCAACAGAAATGCCAGTGTCAAAACAAGAACCTACGTTGAAGAATCCACTAAGTACATAGTCAAATGCATCACTAACGTTGATGGTAGTTTCTGGAAATTTGCAGGTACCTTAAATATTATCACCACTCCCCAATTGAATTGCACTCATCATAATAATATTCTTTCTCTTTCAGAAAATCTTTACAAAGAAATGGAAAAAGTGGAAGAAAACTGGAATAGAAATGCAGATGGCGGACAGAGCTGGCCACCAGTTTATACAGCGTTGAGGACCGAGGCAAAGAGGATGAGACAAGCATTCAGAAGACATCACCCATTGAGAGGGTAATCAATTTGTTTTACGAGAATAATCCAGTTAATTACGTGAAATAACAGGGAAGAATTGAAAATTTTTTGGAATTTGAACAAGAAATAGTGTAGAATATAAAAATTTGCCTCCTTCAGTAACATTTTCATTTTTAAAATGATATCAGTGGATTCTACCTGTACGAAAGACATTAATGATAATGATTGTAACTGCCCCTATGATCGCAGTGATAATGATTGCCCGAAGTTTAAATTTAACTGCTGTGGGGCGACACTTGAAACTCCAGAAATTTCATCCTGAAATCCATGAGGATGTCCAATCCAAACTCATCCTCCATAATCCTCTCGCTCACAGGTTCCTTACTTGAATACTAACCAATATAGTCTTCAACGTTATCACATAATGATCATAGGCTCCATCATTTCCATTTCCATTTTCTTTTCTTTTTTTCATGCTTCTAAGGTAACGTGTATGGTAATGTTATGTCTTTATGTTCCTGGCCTGTTCCTCGCCTGACCATTACCCTGGAAGTCTCTACAGTTTAGCCAGTGTTGCTCTTCACCAGTATAACTCTTCAGCAATCGTTTTGCGATGACCCCAATGAATTACGATATCAAGAATAACTTCATTGACCGTAAACTATGTTATCTTAAAGGTATCGTGAGCGGACTTCCAAGTAATGATGAAATGGTTTAAGTCACCTTTTTGAGGATGGATGCAATCTCATAGAATATCCATGGAGACTGAACAGGAGGGCAGGGTAAGATGATAGTATACAGCGAGTTGTTAGAAAATATGCGATTGATCGAACAATCGAAACAACAAGAAGGTAAAGAAGGTGGCAGCCAAAATGCTGCGGAAGTAACATCTCCTTGTTATGAATCACATTTCTACTCATGAAACACTCCCGAATTACATTCTGAGGCATAAATTTCCCTACCAAACTTCAGAGAGCATCAACAGGGACTCAACCTGTCTACGAATTAAAATCGAGCGAGGGAAACGGTGAAGTATACGAAAAAGTCAGTCTTGACTTGTTAATCCCGGAGATCCAGAAGAAAAACGATAGTGTCCTCAAGGTTGTCAATAGCTCATCTTCGTTCCAACCAACTTACAGTCAATCAACAGATACTAGCCAATTACCTGAACCCGAAATATAGAAATAGTATGCCTATTTATGGATATATATTTTCCCATAAACACCTCTGACAAATAAGGATTGCCCTCAAATTAATTTACATTACCGCTAGAGCTTGAAAAACCCACAGAGCGTGCTCTAAACCACAGGCTATAATCGCCAAGACTTGAGGAAATAAGTTGGAAGATGGAGAATGAAGTGAAACTAGTACAATGCAGTAACTCAATCAAACATTAATCAAAAACCTTCAATACTTCTGTTAATGTCAGACATTCTATAAAGAGCAGTTCCACCAATGAAGAAATTTAATAGAAAATCCTACCGCATTCGTTAACAAACGCCATTGAATTCCTATTGAAAATTCTATTCGTTTTTAGCAGATACCACATAAAAATCAGCAGTTTTCTAAGTGGATTTTTTTAATCAAAGATATTCAATAGAAATTGACATAGTTAGAAAATCGAGGTATTTCATGTTTTTGCGTCATTTTCTTTTGAGATTTTATTAGAGAAACTAGTCGGAATAAATGTACCGAGTTTCGTTGCTCGTAATTTTTTTTATAAAGAACCGAAAATAATGCAGTGTTGAAAATAGGAGATTTATTACGAGCAATGTCTGTACAAAGAATCTCAAGAGCATAAGGTGAATAGGAAAAGAAAATCTATTGATTTCTTTGCCATCAACATATCTTATACGGAATATTTCTATCAAAGGAAAAAAGGGCGATAAAAATTTACGGAGAATTCGATGACCTAGAATATCTAAGTTCAGTGCTCTCGATGGAGCTCTCAAGCTGTTCACAGCTATGGAACGTTCCTACGAGACATTCGACTTTAGTTAGTAGACAGAAATTACCTGGCTGGTGGAATAATTTGCGAAGGTATCATTGCGCGATTAGGGGGTACGTAATGCTGCAAGACCGCAAGTGTCACAAGACCTTTCCGTTGAATCCTTGAATGATTTTTGCAGCTGATACCACGTCAATTTGTTAGATTCGCGGAATAAAAAAAAAGTTATCAAATATTCAATCATCGTACAAGCCTTATTCCATTAACACTTCCAATAACGGGTACACGACATTAGTAGTTAATCGTGGTAATGAATCAAAGTATGAAAATTCCATGACTGCATTATCGAGATACGCGGTAGCGTATCGGCCAAGTAACCATTTTTTAAATTTCCCGCTCGACTCAACTCGACTCGACTCAAATAAAACTGGCCGACAGCTACCGCGTATCTATACACGAGACAACTACCCCCTCCACTACCTCCGTATATTAATATCTCCATAAAATGAGAATGGCACTGATTACGCGGAAACTAACGTCACTTTCATTATATAAATCGCCTATCGTCTTGTGATTAATATATTTATCATATTTTTCCGATGAGTATTTACGGAGATACAAAAATAAACAACGCGGATTTCTCGAAAATAATCAATTGAGATTATTTCGTCTCAGAATCAAGTTTGCAAGTTGGTAATGGCGGGGAATTAGCCAAAAATGTTTGCGTTGAAAATACAGCGCTGCGCATGCGCTGAGTGGCGAGTGATATTGAGGTTATTTTCCCTTGTTGTTGTAATTTACTTGTCAACTTGTCAATCAAACGGTGAGTGTTATAATACAACAGCAGTTGCCTAGAATTCAGTAAATTCCCATGAAGTTGCTATGGGTTAAGAGGATGGATATGTGCTTTGAATTGATACACGTAAGCCAGAGGAATTGATTTACAAATCACTGGATCACTGGAATTTCTACGTGCCATTCACAGGCTGAAATACCATCCAAAAAGGTAACTACTGTATTAATAATCAAATTATCTCTGTAATGGATCATCTGAAGCGAAAATTTCAAGAGACCTTTCCTGTAGATTATGAAATTTCCTACAAAAAAGGTTTCTTGACATTTTCTCTTAAAATCCTCAGTTTATCAAATAATCGTTACAAAAGTGACGAAAATTAAGAGAGAAAATCATTAATTAGTGGTTTATTTTAATGATTGTTCAGGAATAATTTGCTATTATTTAAAATAAACAGGTAAACACTCGTTGAATAAATTAAATAATTGGATAAGGAAGATATCTGGCCATCAATCGAATAATCCTCGACTATATTTATTAAATAATTGGATAAAAAAAATATCTGGCCCTCAAAGAGGTCGAATGCTTGAAGGATGATACCAAACGCCAGCCATTGACACATTCTCACGCCGACTCGAAGGTAAATCCACTCAAAAATCACTAATTGCTAATCCAAATCATAAAATAATTAATCTCAACCGTGAAATCTTCCTCAATAATGTATTTAACTCTGGAATTATTCATTTTAGGAGAAAATATCAAAAGACCTTTTTTGAGGCTGACAAAATTTCCCACAAAAAATGTCTCTTGATAAATTCTCTTAGAACCTCACGTTTTCCAGATAATTCAATAATTAATCAGAGGGAATTCCAATAGGACCAATTCCTAAATTACTCTCACTTAATTATCAATTTATCTCCTAATCGAGTGACTTAATCCGAAAATCTTAGAAGACCTTTTTTGTAGCCTACAAAATTTTCTACAAAAAAGGTCCTTTTTTATATCCCCCTAAACCCCCTCCTTCTCCAGATAATCTCCCCCCAAACTGAAGGAACCCATCTAACTGCTTTGAAAATCTTTCAGAACCTCATCAACATCTCTATCATCACCACCACCAACACCATCATCATGCCCCGTACAAGCAGGCTCGTAAACGCAACTCATCCCTCTCCACCCATGAGGAGAGTGACATGCTGATAAAAGACTTTCAATCAACGTCAAGCAAAAGCTCGCCTTCGTAAAATGGACTCAGACTTCGACATGATGTTCAAAAGTTTTTCAAACCAAATGAGTAACTCTCTAAAATTCCCCCAGAGGCTCATAAATTGACACTTGGAGTTCTATCAAGATTCCTGGAGGATCAGGACCAGGACTACGACGATGTCTCATCAACCAGTGAAGACATTCCACCCTTAATTCCCCCCTCAACAGTCAAGAATTCAAAATCTCTGAAGAGACACACAGCAGCTTCTGTGGACGATGGATATGTTACAGAAAGTGGGATTGGTTAGGAGAGGGTCTCAAGGGCTGACAAGGTCACATCAATGACCCAAAAGCCCAGAAATTCAAAATCATCATCCAGAACAACTGGGAGAGTCCAAAAATCGAGTGCATCGAGTGATAGAAGATCAAATTCACACTCGAGAGGGGTTTCCTCTAATATTCCTCAGTTGGATGCTGAGGCTCTCAGGCAACTGCAGATGTTGAAGGGTCATTGATACGCAGTAGTTTAGTTAATCAGTTTTAATTTGATTCGATGATGATAAATGGATTATTGATAGGTTTATGGATTTTTAGGAGATAAATTGATATTTTCTAAGAGTTTCGAGGATTGTAGGGGAGAGAGGAGTGAAGATGAGTGATGACTAATTATTTTTCAATTTTGTATTTTGTATTTTTGTCATTGTAATAAAGATGAATTCATTTTATAAATTTTTTGTTGAGTTTTTCATTTATTATTTAACAAATATCTCAGCAAAAATTGAATTTAAAGAAAAATCTCAAAAGACCTTTTTTGTAGAGAATGAAATTTAAACAAAAAAGGTCTGTTAACATTTTCATGTAAAACCACTAGTTCTCGAAATAATCGCAAAATAATGAATACGAAATTACAATTTTAGGATAATTTTTTTCAATTAAAAGGATTAAAATGATAAAACGATTGCAAAAACTCATAATCTATTGATTCATTTTTCCGATGAGTATTTATACGGAAATACAAAAATAAACAACGCAGACTTCTCGAAAATTCACAAAAATCGTATGACACAAAAAAAAATATTTTCCTCTCCAGCGCGGCCCACCAACTCCCCACGAGTAAAAAATCTTCTAACCTCATAACGACGGCCCAGGCAACATTTTTCCGTAATAATTCGCGCTTTGCCGAAGAGCAGTACGGAAGAAAGGATTCTCTTTATGGACTCATTTTGAAAAAACTACTGAAATCTTGAAAAAAAACGAAAACGAAGTTTTCTTTTAAAAAAACGCCAAGTAACCATTTTTACGCGTATTTGATTATCTTCTGGGCATTTGAAAAAAAAAAACAAATGGACTAAAAAGCGCCAAGTCAGATATACTTACGAGAAAAAAATTAGTAGAGGCAGGACCAAGGTACTTGGCGCGGTTGACAAGATGAAGACGACGAGGCTCTCAGTAAGTACTGCTAAAATTGAATTGATCGAATGATGCTCAGCAGTGATTTTGACAATAGAAAAAAACCGCGCCAAGTCCCTTGGTCCTGCCTCTACTAATTTTTTTTCTCGTAAGTATATCTGACTTGGCGCTTTTTAGTCCATTTGTTTTTTTTTTTCAAATGCCCAGAAGATAATCAAATACGCGTAAAAATGGTTACTTGGCGTTTTTTTAAAAGAAAACTTCGTTTTCGTTTTTTTTCAAGATTTTATTTATGAGGATGTTTATCAGATTTGGGTGCGGACGATGCGATGTTTAATTATATTATTGCAATGAATGGCAGTCTTGTATTTTTTTTGTTCATATTTATTACATTGCACTGTGATATAAATCGTTTTGTTTATCATAATGCTCAAAACATTCTCATAAGTTCAATCGGAGAATGCCAAATTGTAGCACGCTCTCTGAATCATTCAATAGAAATGAAAAATTATTAACCTGTAGAAAACTAAAGATGAATTAATTCCAGGAACAACTTACGTCAATTCATGGCAGACATTATGGACGATTCATTGAAAGAAAATCTTGAATCGAAATATCTCAAGCCAGAGCAATTGAAAGAAGCATTATGGAAGGTCCAAATAGCAGGAGTAAATCAATTTCATGTTACAGAGGGTAAGCCATTTCAGCTACAAACTGTTATATCCACTTGGAAATCTCTTTAAAATCTGAAACCATCAATATTTTTAAATGAGTAACAAAGTAGTAAAGTCGCATGAGTTAACTTCCTTGTAAATATTTTAGCAATGATTTTTCTCTTCATTTATTGTTTGTCATTGTTTAAATAGAAAACAATGAAGAAAATGTTATTTAACTTCTCGGGCTAGGAAAATAATCGAGCACGAAAATGTGACATAGAATTTCCATCATTTGTGCACGTCCTTTCCCCCTCCCCCTTCTCCAACACTTACCGATCATTTTTAAGGTGATGGATGTGTGTGTGAGTATATATATATATATCTTTTAATTTATTTTTTGTTTTTTATTTCTCAGAGGGGAAAAAATACTATTACGTATCATCAGAGCATGATATTCTGCCTAGTATGTCGGACTCAGATTAATCAAGAGGAGATTAATCGATAACGACTAATACAACCTCCTCTTGCATCGGCCTCTTTTAACCCCGCGGAACCGCCACCAGCCATAACTTCGAGGGGGGGAGAGTGTAGCTGTAGTTCTTCCTTTAGGTGGTCGAAGCTATAGCTTCTTTCCTTATAATGGTTATTTTCGTTATAAGGCCGTGAAGCGCGGTCTCACGAACGAGTGAGACGGTTGCTGCCCGAGCCGAAGGCGAGGGCAGCAAGTCGAGCGAGAGTGAGACCGAGCGGAGCGGCCGAATGACGAACAACATTTTTTGTCAACGGCGCCTCTGAGACTCGGTTTTACGACGTGTTGGTAGGCCCGCCGGGCAGCGCTGTGAAGCGCTGCCTGGCGGCCTACCAACGTGTCGTAGAACTGAGTTTCAGAGGCGTCCGTGACGAAAATGTCTTTATTCTTTCTTCGCTCCTCTTCCTATGCGGCGAAATACCTGAAGGACTTCCGTCGCAAGGAAGCTCCTGGCCTCCCAGGCTGCTTTCGATGACAGCATAGCTCTTATCAGAGACTCTAGCTGAGTCTACTGTGCAAGAAAAGTCTTCCAAGTACTGTGCGACTTATTGAAATGAAGGCACGCGAAAAACACATGTTTCCACACGTTTTTACTGATTCCGGGACAGGACGGGCATTCCGCCGATTTCTCATGTCGTGAAATACTCTGTGTTAGATTGTAGTTAACTTCGCCATGGTCGCGGCCCAGTTAAACATTCACCTGCTATTTGAAGTGGCATCCCACAGCAATTACTATTGACGTATGCCGTCTTGTCCTACTTCTGTTCCGAGTTCTTCGGGACTCATATGGTTGATATTTTTCGCTGGTCAAAGGCTCCTCGTTCTTCAGCTCGTGCTACAATCAGCAGCATCCCGACAATGACGCAAACTGCGTTCTCAGACACAGTGAGTTAAGCACTGGGGACTCTCAAGGTACTCAGCCAATAAACTGGCGTAATTTTCCTCCATGATTCCTGTATTTTACGCGTACAAGCCCAAATGGGGATTCCATATGTGAGCACAGACATGACTAGTGACGATAGTAATACTCTCCTTCTTGGCTTTGGGCCTCCTATGTTGGGCATCAACCGTGATAAGGTCGCTCTAATAACCGACGCTTTGGCACCTACGTCTTTTGCTTGCTGCTTAAAGTTGAGTCTGGCATCAATTATCACTCCCAAACATCGGAGAAATGGCTGAGATGTAATTTCATGTGCTTCAGCTCGCAATGTGATGGTCTTTACCTGCTTCCTACTAGTAATGAGCACTGCCTCAGTCTTGTGTTCTGCCAACGTTAGGCTAACCGTGTCCATTCACTGAATGACCTTATACGGCTACGTCATCTGCATATGTCACGAGTTCGTCTTCCCTTGGTAGTACTAGTTCCAATAACCCTTCGTACATGCTATTCCATAAAAGATGGCTCAGAACTGAACCCTGGGGTACTTCCCCAGTGATTCTGTGCTCTTTTGTAGCAGGCTCCGTATCGTATCTTCGATTCCTGTCGGTAAAGTAGCTTGCTACAATTCAGCATAAGTTTGGTCTCGGTTGGACAAACTCATGAAGCTCATTGATGAGCCTTTCGAGACGATTCAACGCTTGCGTCCTCTTCATATTACGACTTGCTTCTAATGGTGCTTGTTGAGCATGACGCCCACTGTTGCCTCCTTGATTATCGTTTGGTTTTTCTTCTAAATCTCCATTATGGTGCCACGAATACCCAGGGAAATAACTGTCACCTCCAGTAGACTCCCCGCTGCTAGAGTAAGGCCGCAAACTCATTACGAGAGTCCCGCTACTTTTGCCTTTAAAACGCCTCCACCAATAGGAGCAAGCTTAAGAACGACCAACAATGTGCCCTATTTTTACCTGATCACCTATGAAAAACATGATTCTGAATGCTATTTCCATTTTGATTCATATTTGTGTGGATTCATAAATTCTTATAAAAAATTCCAAATGCTACAAAACTTCGAGTCAATAAATCTATAGACAATAAATGGCCGCGGAAAATTTGAATGACCATAAATCCTTATTTAAAAAAAAAAAATTAAAAAAAATAAAAATCAAATTTAGAGATCATCTGTAATGCTCGTTAGTAGAAAAAAAGCTCCTGGAAATTAAAATTGCTATTCGAAAAAAAAAATCGTTTAGATAGCATGAATTCCTACATAAAGCACTGCATAATCAAACTCTGCATAATCGAACTTTAGCTACCAGCATGATTTTCGTTTAAAATTTAAATATTTTTCACAGATGAGGTCGTTGATGGACCTGGACCCGAATATTATGGACCACAATTATATAACGGTCTTGCGTACATGCATAATCAACAGCGCATAGAGGCCAGAAGACGTCGTATTAATAATGGAGGTCAACAGCAAGTGGTGCAATTTGAAGAGAGTGACGGGGAAGAGAACAGACTTGAAAATGCCAGAGGGAGAGCACGAGTCGGTAATACAAGAGGGGCAGCTCATGTTGGAAATAGAAGGAGGGGCACTCGATGTAGCCCAGATCTTGCGGGGTAATCGTGGTCATCTTTCACCAAGGTCCCTAGATTACTCAGGTTAAGACAAGATGCTGTCGCTGGGCAAATTTTTCCGTTGCTATAACACTGTTGCCCAGTGGCATGATCAAACGATGTCTTAACCTGGGTAATCTGGGGACCTTGCCTTTCACCAGAATGAGTTAATTAATAATCAACAATCACTCTATCAATCAAGTGAATTGATAATAAATGACAAAAATGGTTCATGATAATGATATTAATGATAATAACTAATAATTACGTATGAATGTTGTCTTCATTCAACTCACACAGTTTTTTTTAACAATTGTTATCTCCAGTAGGTTTCAAGTAGTAGACTTATAAAATAATAATATATTATGTATTGCTGGAAATAATAAAAATTCAAATTTCTCTCAATGTCCGATGAGTTCAATGAATTTATAATTAATAGTTTTAAAAAGTGAATCATGAAACTATTAAATAATAAAATGCCAAGAAAAATTATTACATTTTTTTTTCATTTATTATTTTGTACATTAGTACATGGTAGCAATTTAATTTAAAATAATTGTGAATTTTTGTTAATTAATTTCAAAAAAGATATATATTTTGCACATGCTTGTGGTGAGTACGCGAATGTACGCATTGTGCAATTAATAATGCACAATGTGTAAAATATGACACTTTTTCCAGGATGCGCAAATATTGACAGTGCATTATGTTGAGGAATAATTCCATGAGTGCAAAAAAATTGAGTGTTATTCTATAAATGTGCTTTTTTGACAAGTGCATTATGAATAACGTACAATATTGATAATTGTACTCATTGACCGTGTCGTATTCCGTTGTGTCCATTCGGTTTGCGCAAGTTGACAAAGTATTGTTTGAGTGCGTGCACATCATTCACGTGTCAAACTGACATGTGTAAATATTTACGTGCATATTTATCTCGTGCAGTTCGGTTCATGTGCGCAAGTCTTAATTGCTCTGCCATCTTGTGGAGAAAATGGATTGTGCACATTCCGATGTGCACAATACTATACTGACTCAACTGATTCATGGTCATGGACAATACAGCCCCCTATCTTGCGGGTTACCATTGGGATTACCATCACTTGTGAGTTATCCTCGGTATTACCATCTCTTGCGAGTTACCATGGGTATTACCATCGCCTGTGAGTTACCATTGGCATTACCATTACCGACAGTTAGAAATCTATATGCGGATAAAAATTGAAAATATTTTGAAAATTCATAACTCGGCCGGGTTTTAGGATGGAAAAATGATACATAGCTTAAAAATCGTAATAAAATATTGTCCTTCAAAGGAAACAAAAAAATTCGATCAAAGTTAATGCAAAAACCAATTCGTTATAAACAAATTGTTGAAAAATAATCAGAAAAATATAAAAAAAATATGGATATAGAAGCGGACAATGAATGAGAAGTGATCCAGCTCAAAGAATTCAGAAAAGTTCAAAAATAATCAAGATATAAATTAAATAACAAATAACCTGGTTTTTTACAAAAAAATGCAATATCTCGAAAATAAATAAACATATCGAATCCATTCTTGGCTGGCAATGAAGACCATCGAAAGATCTTTCATATAAACTATTAAACCGATTTTTTCGATAGAGATTTATAGGTCAAAAATGATAATAGACACTTTTTCAAGGTCAAAATTTCGGAAAATCGTATCTCCGAAGATTACCGAGATTAAGGAACAAAATTTTATGTAAATTCATCATTAATTAAGCTCTTCAAAATGAGCCCATGATTGATTCAATAAGTTAACTAATGACAAAGTTATTAACAATTGAAGTTTATAAAAAAATGGAAAAATTATTTTTACACCAGAATTGGGTCTTTTAGCCAAAGAGAAGTATGAAAATGAATTTTGTCAAATTTGTCGAGATACAATGACAATTGACAAAGCGGACCTAGTGGGTCATCATCAGGAGGGCAAGGGTAGAAAGCGCGCACCCCACTCTGTCAGGCAGCAACAGCTCGCCACTAGTGTGCTACCCCACTCTGCCTGCCGACTGCGCGCGCAACCCCACTCGCCAGCGCTGAGAAATTGTACGTTCACATCCCTAGCAGTCGCTCCGGCAAAAAGTCAGTCCACCGCCAGCAGTTGAAGGAGACGGTAATAGCTCAGAAGAGCTCCGGGAGTGCCTTGCAGTAGTGCCCACCTTGGGACTTAGAATATTTTTTCGTCGAGCCGAGAACTTAGAATTTTTTATTCTTGTGAAAAACTTAGAATTTTTTATTCTTGTGAAAAACTTTGAAAATTTCAATCAGCTATTAAATCCAATCAATTGAAATAAATTCTTGCACAAGTACAATTCAAGTACGATTAACAGGTTCTCGACTCGATAAAAAAAATAATAAAAAAATATCACTAAACCGAAATCGTCATAAATTCAACGATGCACTGAACTGACTGTGAGCCGGGCGCGATCCGAATTCGAAAATAATCCAAAAAAAATGACAGGTGGCTGTATCGTCGATACAGCCGTTGAATTTAACGTGGAACGTCTCACGTTCAGAGAGATATGAGAAGTAGAACATGTTGCATACAATGGTTACTGTTTTAATGTCACTTTATTAAGTATTGGTCGGTGATAAAAAGAGTATGATACAATAACGAAATATTGACATCAATATTTCAAGCAAAAGGCAGGTCCAAACGGGTATTCCCTAATGCCGTCGGGTGAGTCTGACATCAAATTGAATTAAATTCAGTTTCCATAAATTTGACAAGTTTTATAATGAAACGAAAACCAACGTATTTGTGTGAACGATTAACTTTGTCTGTATGTTATCTCGCAGTTATCCGTCGATAAGTTATCAATGTGACATGATAAGTTTTCGAAAGAGTAAAATGTTTCCCGGTAGATGGCGCTGGGGCATAAATACTACTTACATCATTTCACAAAATCGCCCCCCATCCCCATAAAGTTCAAAACGAAACTATAGACGTATCCACGTCAATATATTACAACGTTTAAATCAGTTGCTCGCTCGTCATTACGAAATACCTTTCCCAAATCCTCTCCGATCAGGTCGGAATTGTGGTAGACTCTGTGTATGCAACCCGCGGGTCGGCGGATGCATCATCGAAGAAAATCCACAATTCTAGATCCCGATAATCATTAACCATTGGGAATTTAGCGGCTGTCTCAGTGTATGCACCCCGCGGGTCAGCGGTTGCATCACTTTTTAGCACCCCCGCGATTCTCCTTTATTGATTCCACCATCGACTCTTTATCAGTGGCTGAATCTGTGTATGCAACCCGCGGGTCGGCGGCTGCATCACGGAAGCAACCCCGCTGTTACTGAGGTTGATTAATTTACCCTACAAAATAATCGTGGTTGCCATTATGGTTGCAGCCCCGCCCTAGTTGAGCGGATTGCACTGTAAAAAGCACCCCGCTATAATTTTGGGTGAATTAAATAAAAAACCCCCACAAAAACATCGAAAATTGCTCCAATTCAAGTGTCCGTGCATCTAAAATTGAAATTCTTAAAAGAAATCATCAAAATTAATTTTCTCACATTTCAATAATTCTCAGTGTTCAACTTCAAATCCAACAGAAACTAAATATACCAGTGACAATCCTGTGAAAAATTCAAATCAAAAGAAAAACTAATATCTGTGTACCCGTGCATCCTGTGCAACCGGTGTTTAATCCGGATCCTGTCCAACGGGGCTGCTGCCGACGAGAAGCATTAGAGGGAAGGACGATTGAAGTCTGCCACCAACACCACTACTTGTTCCTGTCCATTTATTATCCGAGAGAGTCGTCCCAGAATACAGAAACGGTGAGTCTAGTGAAGGCAACCATGTCACTTCTAAATCCCGGGGATCGTTTGATACTCCAAAATTAGAGTCAGTGTTTACAATGATTTCGGGAATAATATTATTACGTGAAACGGGAAATTAATTCCAACCTAGCTTGTCGGCAAGTCATGTGATTAATCGGTTACCGCTCGACGATTTTTCACTCCATTCGGCTTCCCAATTATCCCGTCAATCTATTCAAAACTTTGAAATTCAAAATAAATAAAAGAAAAAATGTAAATTAAATTAAAATCACCCGAAATACGTAACACCATTCTCTTGGGCCATGTATTAGGAGAAGTACAGAGGTCGAATTTAAATGCTCGCGCTCCCTTAGTCGCGAGAATGTCAGGATTTTTCCGTTGGAAGGCCATGCAGAAGAAATTAGCTTCTTCTCTCTGTGTGGATCGCCAGGGCTTCAGTTATGGTTGACGTTATCTATGAAATTTCCTGATTACTCTCCGGAGAGTGCTCCCTAAGAATTGCTACGATAATTCCGGTCGTGAAATAGAGCCAACACCCGCTCGATACCTCTCACCCCCATTAATTATCATTATCCCCCGCTAGAGTCGTACGTTTAATGAAAATCCCTTCAAAGTTATCGGCTACGTTTGAATCAAACCTCGCGCGCTATCCGCCATGTATTCCCCACGGTAACTAGGCTGTCTGCACGCCCCTAGCGGATCGCCTGAGAGTTACGTCTCCCTCATCACCACGCAACAGGCGAACGGAACCACGCGAGAGCCATTAGTATTCGCCCGGCTACCTCACGTGTAAAACACCACAGTGTCGAGAGGATAAAATACGCAATTTTCACCGTCTCTGGAGGGATTCCGCAGCCTGGACCACTTCAGAAAAATGGTGAGTACAGTTTTCTGTTAATTAAGTGTATATTAATCGTGCGGGAAAGTGTCCGAGTGTGAATAATTCGCGTAAAACAACGTAACCGTCCGCCACGCTCAGTTTACAACAATGGCGTCTCTCTCTCTACCTTGCGACGCAGCACTGTACCCACTGGTTATCTCGCTTTCTACGACGCTGATAATGTCCCTTCTGCTACCTAAAATTACCTAATAAATTGTGGAAAATCATCGAGATTTCTCCCCGCTAATTTTCAGCATAAGGGAGGCCTAATTTCCGCTAATTTTAGTCATGGAAAATGTGAGAAAAAGTCTCTCGAAATTGACGCTATCTCTCTCTGCAATCTAACAGGCCATGTGCCACACGTATTACCTCGTGCGACATATCCCCAGTTATCTCGGGTTTTTGAGGGGGAAAACCGAAATGGCGAATGCTCAATCCCCCGCTAATTAAAGGGGAATAAAACCCGCTAATTATTTAACCCCCTCATTCATCGAAAAACCCCCAAAACGGCGGAATATTCCCCTGGACTCGGGCTGTGCCGGTATCATTTTCTTACGCTCTCTCGCTCTCTCTCCCTCTCGCATGCACGCCCAAGGCCGTCCTCGCTCGCCGTCTCGCTTACTCTCGTTCAGTTCTCATACCCTGGCTATCTACTCTCTCTCGATTTTTCTCTACTTTACAGGCATCTGCAGTTCCAATCCCGTGCGAATTTGTCTTCGGTTAATCATGGATTATTATTATTATTTTCAATATTATTATTATCATTCTGTGTAAATATCGAAAAGTGGGCAATAGCGAAACACGTAAAGCGAATATAGTGTTCCGAGTTTTATTTGATTAAATCCCATGTCCCCTTAGAATAATTCCATAGTTTCGATTAGTAAATTAGTGGTGTGATTAGTAAGATTTGCGCTTCCTCCACGAATCCACTCCCCTCTCCACGACCTGCCTCCTGAGCGACCTGGCTATACCGTACCCTTGTCCTTCACCCTCCTACGTTCTCTTTATTTTTTGTGACTTTGGGTTAATTGGTATGAGATGTTAGAGTTATGGTTATCTTTGCGGTTTGTTGGATCCGCGTTGGAAAAATCCAGCTGGCGCCCAGAATACGGAAACATGGAAAGTGAGCTGCCAATTTCCCCCGAGTCGAGTTCCCTTTTCGAATTTCCCTTTTTTTTGACGTTACAGAAGGACTGAATGGGCAAGAACGAAGGTAACAATCATGCTGGTTTTCGGTTGTTCTGGTTATCGGATTAGGGTTCACGTGTTCTCGTTGGCAGCATAGGAAAAATTGTTACAAGGTTTATGGATTTTTAGGAAAAATTGATATTTTCTAAGAGTTTCGAGGATTGTAGGGGAGAGAGGAGTGAAGATGAATGATGACTAACTATTTTTCAATTTTGTATTTTGTATTTTTGTCATTGTAATAAAGATAAATTCATTTTATAGATTTTTTGCTAGGTTTTTCACTTATTATTTTACAAATATCTCAGCAAAAATTGAATTTAAAGAAAAATGTCAGAAAACCTTGTTTGGTGAGGAACTTAATTTTGCCGTGGATATGGGTGGTGTGATGGAAGTGGTTATTTGTGGAAAACTACATTGATAACACAGTTGATTAAAATCACTCTCAAAGGTTTATTGACGGAATTGAACCGCACGTTAAATGATTTATGTACAAAGTTGATAATTGTCTCAGAATTGTTGATTAACTGCATTGACTTGACTCTAAATAATTGTTGATAAACTGACTGACTAAACTGCGATAAATACTAAAGAAAACACTATTGAGATTGACCTTGAAGTGACTTGAGAATTACTGGGTATAATAATTGATTTGATAAAGTCTGAGATATTTTACTGTTAAATAATATCGTTGAATTTCACTAATAATTGTCTCTGATAATTAACTCTTGAATTGAACTGATGAATGTCCTTGAACTGTTGCTAGGTGAGAACTATTCGAATTGAGAACTGGCTATTTGATAACTATTTAGATAATTTACTCGTTGATTTACTGAATTAATGGTTGATGGTTTACTCGGTGATTTTACTAATTGATTTACTTGTTGAATTACTCGGTGAATTTACTAATTGATTAGTTGCCCGAAGGCTATATGACTACATGTTGAGTGCTAAGTTGAGACTTCTTGCTAGCCCGAAGGCTAGTTGGTGACTGCTTGGTTTAAAAGTGAGGTGATTTACTCCTGGACTGACTGTTGACCCGAAGGGCCTCGATTGTTTCCGAATTTGCTCGATCGGACTTATTAAATTGATAGAATACTTAGTTGCGTTTCAAACAAACCTTTTTTGTAGGGAATAAAATTTTAAACAAAAAAGGTCTCTTAACATTTTCATGTAAATTCACTAGTTTTCGAAATAATCGCAAAATAATGAATACAAAATTACAATTTTATTATAATTTTTTTTAATTAAAAGAATTAAAGTGATAAAACTATTGCAAAAACTCATAATATATTGATTTATTTTTCCGATGAGTATTTATACGGAAATACAAAAATAAACAACGCAGACTTCTCGAAAATTCATAAAAATCGTATGACACAAAAAAAATATTTTCCTCTCCAGCGCGGCCAACCAACTCCCCACGAGTGAAAAATCTTCTAACCTCATAACGACGGCCCAGGCAACATTTTTTCGTAATAATTTGCCCTTTGCCGAAGAGCAGTACGGAAGAAAGAATTCTCTTTATGGACTCATTTTGAAAAAACTACTGAAATTTTGAAAAAAAAAAAACCAAAACGAAGTTTTCTTTTAAAAAACGCCAAGTAACCATTTTGATGCGTATTTGATTATCTGCTGGGCATTTGAAAAAAAACTAGTGGTGCGTTGTTGGTCGCTCGCAAGCTCGCTCCCATGGTGGGTGCGTTAATAGTGGGTATGACCCGCTGAGCGGGTCGCAGCAATAACTTCCCGGCTCTTAAATAGTTTATTTGATTTTTTTCCAGTTCTTCAATTTTGAAACTTTTTCTCAACATACCCCCCCCCCCTTCCTCTCACCTCTTCAATTGATGCTTCCGTGTTGGAGTCGGAAGGAGGAAAAAAAAAATGGAAGAATTGGAAAAAAAAGAAATGAAAAATCAAAAAAGGGGTGCGGCCAGTATACACGACATTATTGGTCGCTCGCAAGCTCACTTCCATTTAACACTCCAATTTTCTCTCCATTTTCCCCATTTATTTTTTCTTTTGTTTACAATCAATAAAATCACGGTTTTTCCTTACGTTCTGCTGGCTCTTTATTATTTATTACATTTTGGCTTCGTATGAAAATACAAAAAAAATATACAAAAAAAATATCACAGATAAATTATTATCCAAATATGTTAAATAAATAAAAGCTATCAGTCATTTTCTCTCCTCCTTCTTTTTTTTTCATTCTATCGGTTTTTTCTTGTATCTATCCGATCATCAGAGAAGAAATATTCGAAAAGTTTCAGTTAAAGTGGATGGTCATCGAATGGCCGTTGCCTCCGCCACGTCCACCACGTCCACCCCGTCCACCACGTCCACCACGTCCACCACGCCAGTTTTTACGTGATTGACCTCCATTAGTGCCTCTCCCTATATACAAACATGGGTCATTTTATGAGTCTCAAAATCAATCATTTTTGTGATGATTATCATTGTTATTCTTTATTTAATTTTCTGAACATCATCATTTTCATCATTTTTACGTTGATTCCTGTCTTGTCAAATTATCGAACATTAATTCTCTCCCTTTTAAACGATTATGCGTGATGTTTCAATTTAATTAATTTCAGGAAATTGAAGAATGATTCTTGTTCATTACGAATAATTTTTTTTTTTTTTTGTTAGGAAATCGAAATTCTCTGAGATGAGAAAAAAACGTTTAATTCACTCAACTCAGTGAAAATCAATTTTTTTTGTTCTAATTTCAACTTAAAGATCTTAAAAACACAACTAATTGAGGAGATGTAATCATCCAATAACAGAGATATGTCTGAGAAATATTGGAAAAAAATGGAATTTAAAATCTTAAATTGATGTCAGCCTACCATTTAGTTGAAATTCTTCATTAACGATTCAAATTCTACGGTCCAATATAAACAATGAAATTGATCAAATATTAGCTTACAATGAGTTTTCTTGCGTTCTTGGACCTGAATGAATCCACGTAGCATTGCGATGAACTCTTGAGCTGAGCGAGGTTTCCTAGCCATTATTGTTTGGAGCAGCTCTCGTTGCATCTGTCGTTGTTGCTGCTGCTGTTGTTGTTGGAGGCGTAAGACCAGATTTTCAATAGCTGGTCCTGCTCCTGCTCTTGCTCCTCCAGCTTCGTTCTCTCCATCTTGCTCTGCGTCTCTACCCAAATTCAATGGATCGGCATCCTGTGGATCAGGATTCTCATGATCCTGGTTTTCAGGCTCGACACCTAGCAATCTCTGAAGTGCATCCAACAAGTCTTGAGAGAAGGAAAGAGAGAGAGAGAAAGAAGACGAAAAAAGATGAGTAAAAAAAATTGCAGTTGACTCCGAGTATGAAAAAATTCAATGCAAAATCCTTTTATGAACGAATTTTATAAACGAATTTATCAGGGAGAAAAAAATTTCTATAGGAAAAAAACTTAGATTGGCATAAATTTTCAAATTTCTCTTTCCTTGTTACTGGTTTTTTTTTTTATGGGAGACGAAAAGGAAAAAATATTAAAAACTTATGGAATCTATGCCGAAGAATTACGTAGAAAAGAACAAGAAATTCACAGAAAACATGATAGAAAATCCGATCAAATTCCTTTGCAAATTCGATTGGATTTTCTATCGCATTTTTCATACGTGTTATCCCCAGATTTCAGTTATTTTGATCATTGAAATAATCGATTCTCGGTGTCGACAATTCTCACAAATTTTTTCCTCGAATAATTAGAATTGTGAATTCAATCAATAAGACTCACAGAAATGTAAACATCGGGTCTCTCACTGCGGTGGCCTTCAGCCTTCACGCTCGGATAGAGAATTCAATGATTTTCATGAGAGTGAATAAATTCAATGGAAAATCCTGACGACTTTTTTGGGGGAAAAAAAAATGCTATAGGAAAATAACTTTATATATTGGCATAAATTTTAAAATTTCCTTTTCCTTGTTACTTGATTTTTTTTTTTGGGAGACAAAAAGGAAAAAATATGTGAAAAACTTATGGAATTCCTACAGAAGAAATTAAAAATCTTAATAGAAAATCCGATCGAATTTTTAATCGCATTTTTAACACCTGTGATCCCCCAGATTTCAGTTGTCTTAATCATTTAAATAATCGATTCTCGGTGTCGACAATTTTCACAAACTTTTTCCTCGAATGTGTAGACTAGAGAATTCAATCAATAAGACCCACAGGAATGTAAACATTGGGTCTCTCGCTGCGGTGGCCTTCAGCCTTTACGCTCAGATAAAGAATTTAGTGATCAATTTTCGCGAGAATAATTTATTCACTCACCGATTAAACGTGGACCATTTTCTAAATTTTATAATGTTACTCACCATCGAAATTATCAGACATTTTCTTCACTTTTCTCCAATATCTCGTTACTCAACTGCAAATTTAGCCGATCTGAAATCTGAATGGAATGTTTTGGGTTATAAAAACATATTTTAATAATAATACCGATCCGAAAAAAAAAATGATTTTAATGTTCACAAAAACCTGGAGTTATCTACTTACCACGAGCACGTGTTGATCACCACGTTCGCATACACTGATATATCCATTATATGTAAGTCTACCAGAGTCGTTTTGGCCCACTTACCCCCACTCTCCTCAATTTTCACTCGTGGGAGTGGGGGGTACTCGGTCAAGTTCTCTCTTTCGTTGCGAGAAATATACATACCCACGACATCTAGATGATATTCGATCACATCGGTAATCAATAAAAATTCAGATTTGTTAATTTGAGAACTCACCGCTAAGTGACGTTATTTTGGATGATGATGGATACTCCGAATGAATTTGAAATATATATAATACATACACCGATAATCTGTAAAATCTGTCGTGCAGGTGTACATAGTTATAAGTGCTACTGAACAACAGAAGGATCACATAACATTAATCGGGGAGTTATCAGTTCGACCTGCAAAGGGTCACGCACACACTGTCGCACTCCTCGTTTTTTCCCGGTTTCGCAACGGTCAAAATGGTTTTTTGTTTTTTGGTATCAAATCCTTCTGAAAGTAAACAAACTCCTGAAAATTCAAAAATTGGAATCAGTTCATGGCAATTTTGTCTCCTTTTTTTCCTTCTCAATTCAAAAGAAACTCAGTCAAAAAAATATTATTCCTCCATCTATTTCCCGAAATATATCATTGTTTTCTCACTGTCATAACTTACGAATGACTTCTCAAAGTTCAACTTCCAAATACATGAGCATAAAAGGTGTACTCTTAATTCGTTTAAAAATAGGAGAAACTCTCCCTTCATCCTCGATTTTTCATCCAGTAAGGGCTGATGAATGGAATGAATGTTGAATCATTTTCAAGGTCAAAATTTATCGAAATTCAATCAGCTTCGATGTCATAAAATTGATGACTCCCAGTATCGCAAAAGATACTCATTGTGGTGAGCACGTCTAAGAAACTTCGGTCAGCAGAACTCTAGTGACTATGTGATTCTACGTAGTCTAGCGGAGTTTCATTGGAAAAGTTATTTTGAATGGAGGTTTTTACGCATGTATCCCTCATTGTGATCAATTCTTCATACTAATGAAATGAAGGTATCTGCATGAAAATCTGTTATTCGATTCAAGATCTTTCCATGTTGCCCTATCAGCACTCGGCGTTACCCGGGGTTCACGAACGAGGACGTGGCTGATAATTAAACCCCATAAAAAAAATTAAAAAATGAACCCTATATGATGAATATAATTAATAATGAATCAATGAATAATCAGAAATAAATAATCATAAATATAATAAATAGTATGATGTATGTAAAATCTTATACAAACACAAATTCTTAATGTTCTCTTTCAAGGTAGAATTAGATTCATAGGGGCTAATCAGAGTTAGAATAAACTCACATTTCGAGTCAATTCGTATTAAAAACCAATAATTTACGACTTAACAACACTAAGGACACGTGGTATCGCATAAGATTCATATTGTCAGCAATGTATTTACTCGGATCCAAATCGGAGCATAGTAACATAGCAAAAAATATCGCGAATACCCTGCAATCAACATTACTGTTGCTCTGTTGTTGTACCGGATGAAATATGTGTTTTTTCGGGAATCTATAAAGTGCATCCAAATAATCTGTTTGAACTTGAGTCAGTTTCCCTACATTCATACTGTCATAAACATGAACATTGTCATTGCCATCGTATTTTGTGCAAACCCAATGCCCTATCGGTGTCGGCTCTCCTTTGCAATTACGCATGACTCTATCAAACAGAATCTGGATATTGCTTACGGTTCTGGGAATTTCGTGTACATTACGTAGAAAGTTTCCTACATATCCAACATCTTGCGCAAAATTGAAGATTCTGCGTTTTTCTAATTGTTTGTTCATTATTTCATGGAAGAAATTGACATGATAGTCTCGCACATAAACCCCGTCATTCGCCACTTCTTCACAACGTTCGGCAACTATGGCATATTCATACTCATCTCCTTTACAGAAAAGTGGTGCTAATCTAGCTCTGTCAATATTTGGATCCATATTCTCATCTTCATCGGAAACGTAAATATAATCGGTATCGGTATTTCTAACATTCCTACTTGGTGAATTTCTACATTCATCGATATTTGGGTGGATGTTATTACAATCATCAACAAAAATCTCCATACATTCGGTATCATAATTGATACTTTTTTTGGTATGTTCATTATTGGGAATTATTTTTTGTTCAGTCCTGAGATCCAATAATCTTCGATTCAAGAGCATTGATGACACATCGTATCGCATACGATCTACATTGTGATCAATTTGTTCACCTGGATCTCTATTGTAGCAGAGTAATGTTGCATTGAATATCGCGAATACCCGACAATCAAAGCCGTTTGTCTGTTGTTGTACCCTGTGATATATATATTTCTTCGGGAATTGATAGAGTGCATCCAAATAATCTCTTTGAATTTGAGTCAATTTTCCCATATTCATACTGTCATAAACATGAACATTGCCATTACCATCGTATCTCGTGCAAACCCAATGTCCTACTGGTAAATCCACTCCTTCAAGATTGCCAGTCTCTCCATCGTAGACAATTTGAATATTGGTCAGGCTCCTGGGAATTTTTTGCAGAAGGGCCACTGCCTCTTTTACAAATCCTACATCTTAGGCAAGATTAAAGGTTCCGCGTTCCTCCAAATGTTTGTTCATGATTTCATGAAAAAAATTGACATGATAATCTTGCACATAAAACCCGTGGTTCTTCACTTCTTCACATCGTTCTACAACAATTGCATAAGTATAATCATCGTCTCCACATAAAATTGGTGCCAATCCACCTCTGTCGATATTTTGATCAATATGCTGGTCTTTATCTGATGCATGGATACATTCAGTATCCGTTATTTGCCTAGTCTGTGAATTTCTACATGCATCAATATTTGGGAAGTTATTATCACAATTATCCGAAACCTTCACGCATTCGATATCAGAATTCATTGCTCCCTTGGTATCCTCATTGACAATTACTCTTAATTTTTTCTCTACGGGTTTCTTATTCAGAATTGCATAAATAGGCTTATGATAACTGAAGTATGTTTCATATACACCACAATCAATATCAGCGAAATTAGCGGAAATTACGTCTATTTGGGTATTTAGATTTGTCGTTACACTTGAAGGCGGTAATTTTGTTTGGAGCTGATGATGATTTAGAAAATTGATGAAATGATTTGGATTTTTGGCATCGTCTCTATGATTCAAAACATTGTAATTGAAATCCCCTATCAAAACCGTCTTGCTTCGGGTGGGGATCTGCTCCATAACGTTGTTTAGAGCTTTTTTGAACATTAATTGAGTGGTTTTTGGGGATTTATATCCACTGATTAGATGATAGTCATCTATTTTTATCATAAATAATTCAACGTGTGCATTTGCATTGAATTCGCGCTCAACGAATATCAATTCTGCCTGTAAACTGGTTTTTACATAGCAAATCAATCCTCGGCTACTCGAGCTGTAATTGGATCTAAATACAATCCGGTAATCTTCGATTCTCAAATCGTCATTGTTATTTGTTAGAGTTTCACTCAAAACCAATACATCACTTCGAAGGAACCACTGATCATTTGTTATGTGAATTAGCTTATTTTTCAGGGTCCCAACATTTTGATACACAATTTTTGGGCCATTTTCACACATTAAATTATCATATGATAATGTTAATTGTCTGGTATTTCTCAAGCGCGTTAATTCACTCAAGGCTGTATTCGTTGTAGCAGCTTTTTTGGTTTGCATTTTTGAAAATTGAAACTCTCCCAAAATATACAGACCATTTAATGATGTTACTCTACTCAAAGCTACGTACAACATTGGCAAAGTTCGCCGTTCTGACTTGGTAAAATCCAAGCATATCTTTTCATAAGTTTGTCCCTGACTTTTATGGATTGTTATTGCTTCTGCAGGTATAATAGGGAATTGGTGTCGCATGATTCGATGTTTTTGATTAGCATCAATGTCCAATTGGAATGCATTTTTGACGATTGGTGTCCAGTTTCGATTAATATTTTCCCTTTCCATATAATCATGATACTGCCTTCTTGCTTTAACTCCAACTCTTGGCAATTGGAAATCAAACCATAATAGTGAAGGGATCGTGCTATTTTCTTTGAATGTGATCAATTTCAAGACCCCACATGCTCCATTCACCAATCCATCTTCAACATCAATATTGTTTATTATCATATATTTTATATTGATTTTTAGTTCAAGTTTAGGGAGTAATTCAGTCGTGCTTTTTTTCCCTTGTTTTTTAATTGATTGCAATAGAAATTTTTTTGTTTGTGGGTTCATATCTTTTGGAAAGGTATCTTCAGCAGTTGAAATGACTAACTCACTGGTGCATTTTGCAATTTTGAATGCATTGTATGCAATTACATTTGCATTAGTTGCATATAGTCTTATCGCCGTCTCTGGAACCTCATTCCCATTCAAGATTTCTCGTGATCTGATCAATCCTATATCGTCTTCTGTCATGTTTCCAACTGCTAGATTATTCAGAGCATTTATAAATGCTAAATCACCTTTTTGACGCATTATCTCGGTCAATTCATAAAAATCAAATTCATTCCATAATGGATTGACATCTAGAAATGCAGCCATTTCATTTCGTCTGGAGACTTGATAAACTGGCTTGTCTTTCACAGGTGGTAATTGATTCAAATCACCGCACGCTAATGCACAAATCCCACCGAAGGGTCGATTCACACCTTTTATTTGTCGTAATCGTGTATCGATCCAACCTAGTATTGTACAACTTACCATTGAAATTTCATCAATTATTAGGAGTTGCATTTTTGATAATTTTTCACGAATGTTATTGGCTAGATCACTTGATAATTGACCCATTTGTGCCCCATATTGTTGACATGGTAATGCTAAAGCAGAATGCAATGTCACACCATTAATTAAGAATGCTGCTTTTCCCGATGGGGCACATAATAGAACTATTATTTTATCCATATTGCCTCCAGGTAAATTATCGAAATAATTAGTTACTAACTGATATAGTGTGTTAATGACATAACTTTTTCCAACGCCAGCAGAGCCACTCAAAAATATTTTGAATGGGACTTGGCCCAATTTGTAACAATTCAATACATGCATAACAAACTCTTTTTGTTTGCAATTTAACTTTCTCATCATGTCATGGAGTTCATTCTCTTTTACCCTGGCTGGACAAGTATATCTAGTCTTATGAGTATCACTTTTTTTCACATTCTCGTAAACTTTACAATTTTTCCCATCTTGTTGGAAAATATCAATGTTATGAGCTGCGGAATTCCTATCACTTTCTCCGTTAATAGTTGCACGCAGTTCATTCTCGACTTGTTCTAATGCCTCATCCATGGCTTCATCACTTATGATGGAATATTTCGCTTGATTGCTTTCTATAATTTTTTCATTCTCCTTTTTTTAAAGCCTAATGAAGGTAGGCGGCGGTAGTGGATGAATTTCGAGAGGAAGAATCTCCGTGGTCCCGGTAGCTTAGTTGGAAGAGTGCCCGGCGCGTAACTGGGAGACCCGGGTTCAAATCCCGGCTGGGGCTATCGGGATTTTTTCTCTCTAAATTCTAATTCTCTTTGAGTTTGAATTTAAAGCCTAATGAAGGTAGGCGGCGGTAGTGGATGAATTTCGAGAGGAAGAATCTCCGTGGTCCCGGTAGCTTAGTTGGAAGAGTGCCCGGCGCGTAACTGGGAGACCGGGTTCAAATCCCGGCTGGGGCTATCGGGATTTTTTCTCTCTCAAGAGTCTTTATCAAGTTTTTTCAGAACTTCATCGGATTTCAACATACGAACACGTTCTGTTATGCGCCCTGTGTTGATGAATATTGTCTTCCTACTTTTTTTTGATAACGACAATTGTAGAGCATGGTACGCTGCCTCTTGGGAGGACATCAAGTAACCATTGAGGAATACATTTGCGATTTTCCGGAATTTCTCTTTAATAGTATTATTGTTATTATCACAATCTATTGCAGCGTTTCTCAATAATTTCGACAATCCTCCTTCGATTTTACTAATATAATTAGTAACGTAGTTCATTACGGCGTACTCATCTAGTATAAATTGGATGTCGATATTTGATTCGAACAATTGTAAAATATCATTATTATAAGAATTAATTCTTACTTCCTGACTGGATCTCTTCAAGAATACACGTTTTTGTTTCAATTTGCTGCGAATCGCAAGGATATACTCTTCTTCAGTCATATCCAATTTCTCCAAGATTTCATCATAACTCATGGAGGTGTCTTTTCTATAAAATTCATTCATTAGTTTATCAATTGATTCATATTGTTTTGGTGCAGCTTCATTCTCATTCAATGGTTTTAAAATCATTGTTTTCCTCATAACTGGGTAAGGGATATGAAAACGACATTGTTTATTTTTCTGTCCTTTGTAGCAACTATGACCATGCTTATGCATTTGCAATTTGATGTATGGATTCTTTTCATCATATTTACAAGTGAGAAAACGATCAATGAAATCAATCAATTGATCATTGTCATTCACATCACTGTCGTTATCATATTTCGGGGCATTTTTCAACCACAAGAGCATATGTTCGTGTGGACTTCCACGTTGTTGGAACTCGACTCTTTGATAGCTGTCCTCGAGTGGATATTCTCCGAAAATACTGTTCTTTTGTCTTAATAACCACATAAATTTCTGAACCTTGTGATCAAAATATCGTGCACACGTAACTGGGTCATTTCTTATTAAATCAGTCTTAATATTATATTCCAAATCAAATGCTTCCTTTATAGATATCGTGTGTCCTTTCTCACTGTACTTCATCAAAGTTTGCAATAACTCAGGCCAGTGGCTCTCAGCAGCTGATAATGTCAAGAAAAAAGTTGGTTTACCGAATTGGTTTACCGAATTGTTTTTATTTCCTCTAAAGAAATGTGGTGAATTCCAGAAAATTGTCAAATTAATTCATCATTTATTAATTTTATTATTGTTACTATTAATTAATCAATTTTTTTAATTGATCATCTAATTAAACATAAACATAAACAGAAGGAAAAAAAAGAGAAAAAAGAGGAAAAATGGATTTAATGTCCATAGTATTATTTCTTAAATTTGAGATAATACTAAAATGCCCTTATATTCGTAGGATTTTTTTCATATTACCTTATATGCCATTCACCCTGAAAAACATAAAAAAACATATTTAAGGACAGGGAGAGCGAAAATCACATCCTCAACCTGTCCCGGGAGCAGTCGGACTGCGACTGCCGAGTTATCCGCTCAGCCGACTCGATCTTACCCAAAGAAACTCTCGTGGCGCCATCCTCCCATGGGGTCGTAACTACGCTTCGCTGGAGTCACCAAAACCCCCCGAACTGAGCCTCTACTTTAGTCTATCCTCTTTGGCCCGCCCAATTGGAGAATCATTGTGCCATATAGTACTAACTTTTGAGAGGGTGAGAGCTCAAAAAAAAATTCATCGAAATCCGTGACACACCCTAATAACCATATGGTACAGTATCGGTTGTATCGGAACGGAACCTTAAAATGTTCATTTTGTCTCTTACATTTTCTGTATTTTCGCTTTTTCTCATTTTCCTCTTTCTTAAATACAGGATCTTGTCGTAAACATTGTAGTCTTTCCTTCTTTCGTTCGTTTTTTCTCTTTGCAAAAGCGGGATTCATTCGTGATTTTTGTTTTTTGAGACGAGTCTGTTCTCTCTCTAATTTTTTGTAGAATTGATCAGAACGCTTGATTCTCATCTGCTCTTTTTTTTCTCTCTTTTATTCTTAATTGATTCATCTTTCTTATCATGTTGTTCTTGACAAGAAGCTGTTTCATTCAAACTCGTTGGATGAACCATGCCATTTTTTGCTTTTTTACAGTAAATATTGTTACGTACTTCGGGTGATTTTAATTTAATTTATATTTTTTTTTCATTTTTCTCCTATTTATTTTTGAATTTCAAAGTTTTGAATAGATTGACGGGATAACTGGGAAGCCGAATGAAGTGAAAAATCGTCGAGCGGTAACCGATTAATCACATGACTTGCCGACAACTAGGTTGGAATTAATTTCCCGTTTCACGTAATAATATTATTCCCGAAATCACTGTAAACATTGACTCTAGTTTTGGAGTATCAAATGACCCCCGGGATTTAGAGATAACATAGTTGCCTTCACTAGACTCATCGTTTCCAGTTTTTCGTGAGTGATTTTCTCTCGGATTAGGTCGGGCAGGAACAATTAGTGGCTTTAGTGATAATTTTCGGTCTTCCTTCCTTCGGTGGGTTCTCGTTGGTGCCAGGCCTGTCAGGTAGGGTCTGGGTCTGGGTCTGGTAGCGCCGGTACACAGGTGTACACACACAGGTATCAGTTTTTAGTTTCTTTTGCACTGATTAGTAATGTCTTTGTCACTTGTCTATTTGGAGTTGAATGCTAGGATCTATTACAATAATAAAAATTTGTATTTCACTGATTCTTTTTTTTTCTTTTAAGAACTTCAACGTGGGATGCACCGACACTTAGACTGGAGCAATTTTTCGACTCTATTGATTTAGGTTCTTTAATTTGAGGTGCCTTAGAATAGTAGCGGGGCTGGCCTCATAGTGCAATCCGCTCAATTAAGGCGGGGCTGCACATATAAAGGTAACCACGATTATACATAGGGTAAATCTACTTCAATACGGGTGGTCGTCTCGGTGGTGCGACCGCAAACCCAAAGGGGGTGCACACAAGGATTCGGCCACAGATAGAGAGTAGATGGCGGATTTAACAAACGAAAATCACGGGGTTGCTCAAGGGTGGTGCAACCGCAGACCCGAAGGGGGTGCACACACACTGAGACAGCCGCTAAATTTCCAGTGGTTAATAGTTATCGATGTCTAGAATTGTGGATTTTCTTCCAGGGTGCATCCGCAGACCCGAAGGGGGTGCACACCCAGAGTCTACCCCAATTCCGACTCGATAGGAAAGGATTGGCAAGAGGACAGGTTATCCGTTTCAATGACGGCCGAACAAATGAATCGAAAGTAATATTGTATTTTTGATTTTACAGTCGGATCGCGCCCGGTTCACAGTCAGTTCAATGCACCGTTGAAATTCAGACGGTTTCGGTTTAATTTAGGGTGCGTTTTTATATTTTCTTGATCGAGCAGAGAACTTGATAGTATGTCATGAAATTAAAATTGATTCCAATTTTGCACTAAATGAAAAATGGTTCTGAGTTATTCACAAAAATAGAAATGATTCTAAATTGTTCAATAAAAATGATTCTAAGTTGTTCAATAAAAAAAAAAATGAAAATGATTCTAAGTTTTTCGCGAAATAAGAATTGTTTCGGCTCGACGAAGAAAACGTGGTAAGTCCCAGGAGGGTACTGTTGAAAGGTAATCCCGGAGCTCTTCTGAGCTATTACCGTCGACTTCGACTGCTGGCGGTGAACTGACTTCTCGCCGGAGCGCTCGAGACTCCTCTGCTCTCCGCCAGAGTAGGACCGAGGTGGGGCGAGGTCAGAGTGGGGAGCGCTGGGAGTGGGGCACGAGTGGTGGTGGCATGGAGGGGCTGCCTCAGTATGCTTGTCTGCTACTCCCACCATGTCCCCGCCAGGCGTAAAAGTAGTGGCCGGTGGAGTGGGGATGGATGTATTACTGCGCCACCCTGACTCCTCGTCCCATCCCTTCCTCTCCTTTATAATTATTTTCTTTATATTTTCCTTCCCGCAATTTCTTAGAATTAGGTACAATTTTTGGTTTTACATTCTGAATAATTTTTGGTTTTAGTTTTGTTGTTTCCCCCACTGATTTTTGTGGGCCCTTTTTTTCTGTTCTTTTATTCAAATAATAATTTTCCCCATTTTCCTTCCTATTTCCTTTCTTATTTTAGTTTTTATCACCCTTTTCCTTATCTTCTAATTTTATCCCTTCCCTTCATTTTTCTCATTTCTTTACCTTTTTCTTATTATTTTTCCTTTACTTTATCCTTTCTATTTTTATTCCATTTCCTTATTATTATTCTTCCTTCTCATTTATTCTTTTCATTTATTCTATCTTTTTCTTTTTCGCTTATATTTTTCCGTTACTTTATCCTTCTTTTTGTTTCTTCCTTCTTTCCATTTTTTCCTTTATAATTTTATTTTTATTTCACTTCTTTTTCTTTTGTTTTAATATTTATTTCTTTTCTTTCTTTATTTACTTTATTTTTGTTCATTTTTATTTTCATCTTTATTTATTGAATTGTTAAAATAATTATAATTTATTATTTCAATAAAAGAACAGTATTTTTATCTCCTTCCTGTGATATTCTCAGAAGAATGGAGTTTCAGGTTGCTGTTATCGCCAGCGCTGCGGAGTTAAAATATCAGGTGTCGAGGCCGAGCGCTTATCGGCGCGACAGGATGTCGCCCGCTGAATCAGTGTGGGAATGGAATTTATTTATTCCATTATTTTATTATTTAATTGTTTTCTTTATTTATTCATTTATTTCTTTATTCCCATATTTCATGAATTTTTGCTTCTAGTATTTGTATTCGAAATTTTTCTTATTTATTTCTTTAATAATTTACTTATTTATTTATTTTTTTGTGGGGTTTCACCTTTTGGTCCTGTACCTAATTCTATTTTTATTTGATTATTTCGTTTTAATGCGGTTTCTAACCTAAAATTTTTATTTCTATGTTTGGATTTTGTTTTTCGGCCATAACTGTTAAAATATTGATTTTATCAAAAAATACACTGTAAGGATCTTTTTATCCGAATTAAATTACGAATCGATTGCACCAATCAGATTTTCGAAATATCCATTATTGTGGTTTTTATTAACATTTTCCTGGTTACTCGACTCGCACGCCCCAGGTCATCGTCGGTAAGGGAACTCGTGCTGGCGTATGGTAAATCCCTCGGGTAACTGTTATCGTTTAGCGGTCGGTAATAATCATGGTAAATGTTATCATATAATTTTCAAATAATTTATCTGAGTGCCAAAATTGACCCCTTACCGATGACTACCTTTGTGAGCGACTCAATTTATGAACTTTTCCATTTCCACAAATCGATCAGTTACTGACGGCGCACAGCCGATGGTCACTTCCCGATGGTTTTTTTGAATTTTTATTTAATTTTAATAATTTTTCACAAGTCGGCTATCTACCGACTGCTATACCGCCGACGGTCACTTGCCATCAAGATTCAAAATTTATTTTAATAATTCACACGCCTGACAAAAAGGAAAATTGCCGAGGGGTTAATTTGTGGTTTTTTTTTCGTGTTCCCACTCTCGGGAAATAAAAAAAAACGACGTATGCTGCGAGGCGAATACGTCACAATATTTTTCTTTTTTCTGTTTATTGTTTTGCTGGATTGTCGTTTCGACCTCATTTTCTCTACAAAAGTCCTCTTTTCTTTTCTCGGAGAATTTTTATCGCCAATGGCCGACAATTCGTCTTGTTATGTTCAGTCTGATGTCGCTCGTAGCTGACAATTTCCAAATTGTTACTGAGCTCTTAATTCTGTGTCGCCTATAGCAAACAATGTTATTTTTATTGATTGTCGCCTTGGGCTGACACTAATTTCCCCTCTTTTTCTATCGATTTCGCCTTGTGCTGACACTAATTTGTTCTCTTTCTTTACTGATTGTTATAATTCTGCTAGAAGGAAGAATTATAACGGGTATTTGGAAGGGAATTCGGAAAACAGCTTTGATAACGTTCCTCGAAGATGGATCGATCACAGCTGATTATCGAATGATGGCGGATGCTCTTTCGTGAGAAGGCCCCCACTCTGTGACAAACCACTCGAACGCTAAACGGCAAGATTACGCACTGCCCAGTTCTCAATACCACTCAGGTAGTTTCCTACATTACCAATGACTGCCCGATTATTGAAGGGAATCATCGTTCAATAATAACTGTTAAATTTTTCTCGTTCATTTATCGTTTTTCATTTTTTAAATGAAACATGAGAAAGATTTCTTTATTAATATTGAAATTTTTGGGAAATATTGCAATTGTCAAATGAAAGCGATTTTTCCACGACGACGAGGATTATTTTCAAAATGTTCGCAATGGTTCTTAGGATTTACCGTTCTTCTACCTCTTGAATTGATTCGGCTCCTATGCAAGTGTCGGTAAAATTAGAAAAAAGCTCTTTACCCGTTTAGATTCTAAAAAAAAAAAAAAATAGTAAAAAAATTCGTAGAAGTTTGTAAAATTTCTTTACCCGTTTAATTATTCATTTTTCAAAAAAATGGCCTCGAGAAAAGTTCCGATTAACATGCGCACATTCGAACATGAGCTAAAAACATCATTTTTTTTTGGTTTCAGACCATTTTACATAATTTCCAAATGAAATTAAAAAATGTGAAAATTGAACGATTGCAGTGCTTCCATGCGGAAGCAATAGTGGGGTTCGGGACGAGTGAAAAAAAATAATGATAATAATAACAATGATAAAAAAAGAAACAAACAAAAAAAAAACGAAAAAACGATTTTTTTTAAACTTCATTTTATGTTTTCTTGGAAAAACTAGAGAACGACTGGAACAATTTTGTCCAAAATCCTTTCAGCTCTAAGTTAGATGAAGACGCTTCGATTGCGTCATTGATGACCTCGATCCCATCATCCGTTAACGAGATATCGTTGGAGAAAATTTTTGGCCACGGACGGACACCTTCACACACACACACACACACACCCACACACACACATACATGTTCTTGAAAATTATCGGGGAGTGTTGTGGTGACCTTGAAACGTGGAGATATGATGAAAATTCGATTTTAGATTTTCGGGGTGATTACAATAACTTCCCTAACCCGGGAAGTTAATTATGTATTTAAAGAGTTATTTAATGAAATGTATCTATGATTCAATGAAATGAAGTGACAACCAAATTGAAAAACATCGTAGAACAAAATTGAAGAATACTTCTACAACTGGTTTTTATGAACAAAATGGACATCCGTTTATTTCCTTTAATGTTGAGTGAGTATAAGCAAAATGTAATTCTCTTTTCTTAAACTGAACAAAAATATTCTCCAATAAATCTGTAATTTTTCCTTATTCTTACAGTTACCGACAATCCAATATACAATAAAGAATATTTAACAGAAATAAAAACCAAATCATGGATGCCATAAATTGTAAATTGTCTGATTTTACACAAATATATCCTGCAGATAAATCTACATCAATTCGTCCATGTTCGTAAGTTGAGTTTAAGTTCGTTCGTTTAAGTTTTTCTCAATATTCAGATTTTCTGGCTACAAATCCTTTTTCTTAGGTATAGAGTTGATGAATGACAGACATAGACATGTATTCTTCTTTGAGACTCCTTGAATCGATTATATCATCCTTGTAGTGGTATATTTTTTCAAAAAAAAATTAAAAGAAGCGTAAGTGTGGAGATACGCCCCTTTGCGATTAACTTTTCGGAATTTGAGTGTTTATTATTTACCCAGGAGGAGGGTAAAATTTTTTTCATTTCTTCGTAATTTTCGAAATTTTTTAATAAAATAATCATTCGATAGTGTGCGATGTGAAATTACTCACACTACTGACATTTGTTTTGTTTTCAAAACAAAAACATTACATCTTATGAGACATTTTTTCATCAGTTTTTGAAAAATTTACAATTATACATTTCAATCATTATTTCAATCATTATTCAATCATTATTTTGATTTTCCTTGATTTTTATAAATTGTAACGTGGTATTTTTATTATTGACCGTTCAGCGAGTGGAATATGTCTCCAGACGAGAAGTCAATCCAAGCGAGAGCGAGAGTCATCTTTATTATATTTTTCTTGAGACCCAATAATTAATTTTGTATGATTTCTTATTTTGTTTTGTATCGAGTCTGATCTATCTGCTCACTAAACATCACGTTGCTGGAGACTGGACACCGAGGAAGATTGAATCTGGAGCGAAATGAGAGTTCACGGAATTTGGATGGTCCCGCAATGTGGTTGAGTGGAGAAAGAGTTGTGGATAGAGGCCGATTGGCGGCGCTGGAGATCTCCGAGTCAAGAGTTTGGGACTCAGATAAACTTCTCCGACGGAATTGTTGAGAAAATTGGACTGATGTTAGTCGTCCAGGAATATTGAGAAAATGTTGGGAAAATCTTTGGGAGGATTTTCCAGATAAATCTAATCGATTCATTTATTTGTTGGTTGACGCTGCTTGATAATTTGTGCAGACGTCATTTGAATTATTTCCTGTCGGTTTCGGTTGGGCTTGATTTTACAGCCAATCGGAACAGAGGAGTTTGGGAGAGCGCCGACCAATAGGAGTTGTCGTTACAGAATCCCCATGCTGGCTGAAGCGTGCCGTTGTGCCGGCCGGTTACTCACTTCTCGTGTGGAGACACTTGTGGACGGATGAGAATTTTGTTGCTCTCCGAGAAATTAATTATCGTGACCGTTAAATTCATTAGTTAAAGCCATTATTCAAATTGAGAATTTTGTGGACCTGGAGATCTGATTGTTGGAAGCTGCTGGCTGACTCCTTTGACGGTGAGCAGTGGATTTTGGTGGAAATTGTGTTCTTTTCTCTTTTCTTCTGAACGAGTGAGGAGTTTAGCCGTTTTAGAATTTGATGACGCTTGGTCGATTGGCGTTTCCTCACGGGACGCCATGTTAAATATAGAGATTAATAATAATTAACGGGAACTCGTCCCTTGTTCAGTTGGGTCACTAATAATCTATGATTTTACGGTTGTGTTGGATAAATAATTTATTTCTTTTTATGATTTCTTTAATTCTCGGTGTCTCACGAGATTTCTATTTTTCTTTTTGTCTTTGATAAAATTAATTCAGTAATTTATTCGTTTGTCGAGTCTATGGTGACTCTCGTTTTTCTCGATTATCGTCATCTGTGTTGGGTTAGAATTCGCGACAAATGACGAATTTGTTTTTTTTTGTATTATTGATTCGATTTTGGAACCTTGATAGCAAAATTATTTGCAATAATTTCGAGGGTATTTAATTTGTCGTGATCTGTAAAATAATAATATTTTCTGAGTCGTGAGCGTTGCAGGTGAGATAGTGCGCGGCAATTGTGTCGTCCGTGCATTCTACATTCTTGTTGTTGATCGGCCGTGTGTGCAGAATTCCTCGCTGCGTAACCTTCAGTTACGTGTCAGCGCTGGCTTCCTGTGACTCATCGGCAGCGCACACACACAGATACGAGGGATTTTCTCCTCTCTTTCTATTTAATTTCTCTTCGACTGCGCTGTACTTTATTTTATTTAATATTTTTATTTTTCCTGAAAACTTTCTTTTGAAGTCGCGCCTATTATTA
Organism: Coelinius sp. EB29; assembly: GCA_035578325.1. NCBI lineage: Eukaryota > Metazoa > Arthropoda > Insecta > Hymenoptera > Braconidae > Coelinius > Coelinius sp. EB29. The sequence goes on along the minus strand of JAOZGT010000001.1, from coordinate 7,435,622 downwards.
TTATTATTGACATTTGATGAATTTGAGGGGAAAAATTATTGAAAGAGTTAATCTCAGATATTATTGGGTTTTATCGAAGAATTATTTTTTTTTTGTTTTTATGAAATAAACTGAGTTCATTCTACCCTCAAGAACCCGAGATATTTGATTCGTATTTTTTTTTTTATTTGAGACCAGTTATAATCAAAGATTACAGGAACAGCATCAAGAACCACGACGCCTCCGCGGTTGTTCTGAGTTACCGGACCGCTGTTCTTTTGTCGAGGAGTATTGATTTGTCTATCGAAAGTTCTGACGTTCTGGCGCCCAAGTTTTCTGTCGCGTTCTGCTTTGGTCGCCGAGGGCTCCGTAGTTCTGCCATTGCATCGGCACGAATTACGTTGTTATGCCCCTAAAATGAGGCATTAATTTCACAATTGATTCGGACTTTATGAGAACACGAAAGTGGCACATAAACTCCGAAACAAAACATTATGTTATGAATCGTAAGAATTATTGAATAAAGCGAGTTAGTGGGACGCTGATCCAGCGCATTCCATAGCTGGCCTTCACAACTCACCCGCGCGATGTCACAAGACACCATGCAGGAGTGAGCCACACGACCAAGTGACATACGAAACCGCGACTACAATAAATACTCGCGAATTCGTTGTCTCTGGGCCAGTAATTCGACGACTCTTTTTCACTTATGTTCACCTGTTACTTTCTGTAACAGACTGAACTTTTAATTATTAATAACTTGTCAAATAATCGTTTTAAACCAATTCCAATAAACATAATTATCTTCTATCCATCTCCGAGAGATTTAATCCAACTAAAGAACCCATCCGCTCAGGACATAACAACGTCACAAAATAAAATATCTCTTCTACGAATTTACACATTTAAAATGGATACAAAAAATAACGAGTCTGCTTCATCGCGTCAATGTAAGATAAAAAAATGAAATTATACTGAATAATCAGTCTGAATCGTCTTTTTTCTCTTATCAGTTGATGAACATGAAAAAAAGGATATTACTGATACAAATGAAATTACTGATACGAGTGAAAATCTGGAAAACATTGAATATACGTCATCAGATGAAATGAGAAAAATTTGTGTGACGTTATGAGTTTTACCCGGAGGTAAAACTCAAGGTTAAAGGCTTATAGTCTTGGTTATTGCTATTGGGAACTCTAAAACCCCCTTTTCTACGTCGTAGTAATTATAACCCTTTATTCACTCCGCCTCGGCTAACTCCGGCGGTGAGCTCACGGGGGGTTCGCTCACTCGGCGGATGTCGGATGGAAGGATATGAAGGGTTAAGGTGTTATTGAACACTCGCGTATTAATCGGTAAAAGTATGGTATATTCACGATAGTTGTTAAAATACACGACAATGTTCGTAAATGGGTCGGTATACGCGTAATTAAGATGTTAGCTCGACTTGGAACTTGGACTCGCTATTATTGTCTTTTGGCCGAAGGCCTGAGCCTGGAGATGTTCGCGACTCCACTCCCTATCGTACTCTGGTCTCTAGTGAGTCCAGAAGACCCACCAAAGCTCGCCAAAGTTCCAAGTTGCTGAGCTACGCAGTCTCACGGTTTTTTCCACTAATACTCTTTTATGCCATCATTGACACAAACTAAGACAGTCAAACAGTTCAGGCCACCTGAACTGGACTTGCAAAAATCGTGGGACTGCTTACCACGATGTCCAAATGACACCGTGGGACTGCTGACCAAAGTCTGGATGGCAGGAAAGAGAAATCACATTTCTCATTCCTCTCATCCAGCTATTGTTTAACTTTTCCATTAATTAATAACTAAATCGACGTATTGGTCGATCCCAATACGTCACATTCGCAATAGAGATATGCTGATGTGAGTTGAAATTTAACCTCCTCTACTTTCTTTTCATTTCTTTTAATTTTTTGAAAAAAATAATCATGCAATAATCTACAAAAACATTTTTTTGCTCCCTTCAAATAAAAAATAACCTAAAAATATCAATGATAATGTGAATATAATGTCGAAAAAAAAATTTACTAAAACAAGGAATGACTAAAATGAAAAATGATTACTACATCTTTTAAATCCTTTTCATCTGTATAGCTAACATAATAACGATCATAAACTCCTATTTTCAGTGAAATTGTAGGTTTTGTTGAAAAAATTGAAGCAGGACAGTTTGTGAAAGGAGACAAATATGTTCTCTCATTCAGTCTCAGTAATGATGATGAATCAATTAAATTTGTAGCGTGGAATGACGAAGCTAGAAGAGTGGAACGCCTACTTAAATCTCATTCGGTAAGATATCAATTTTCGGTTGTATTTTAATTTTTTTGGTCAAAATTTTGGTCAAAATTTTGGTGTAGAAAATCGATAAAAAAGTCGGAAAAATAGAAATTTATGCAATAAAAAATGTTTTCATAAAAATAATATAGCTGACCATTAACTGTTGATAGATTCTACATATTGAAGGAACTACTGCTGGATCCGCAAAAGAAAAATGGAACTTAGGAAATTTACCGATTGTATTAACATTGCATTCCAACACAGAGGTAACAGTATTAGGAAAACACCAAGTTAAACCGAGTGAAATACCCACATATCACTTGTCTGTCATGAAAAATCCATCCAAAAAAACGATTCGTAAGTATTTTGATGTATAATTAAAAATTAGAAATTCAATACATTATCCAATTTTATTATAGGAATTATTGGCTTCATAAAAACCAACTTTGCAATAACTAAACACACAACAAATAGTAAAAGAAATACCTGCTTCGGATGTATCGCTGAAATTATGATAAAATTGCATGTCAAAATTATGGATTTGGAAAAATTTTCAAATCCTTTCCAAAAAGGTGACCATGTGCGATTGACTGGAAAATTGGAGAAAATTGGTAATTATGAAAATTGTGATTTTGTGAAAAATTAGCTTCAAATTGTTCAGATTTGTGCTACGTCAGAAATGGGTAAATCCAACGAAAAGTGTAATAACGTTTCCAAAAAATAAAAATAAACTTTGCCAATCAAATGTTTGAATGAGAGGAAAATATCTCAGATTACTAGATTCAAAATTGAATTTCTAGTACCTAGTTAATTTGGAACGTAATAAATAAATAATCCGTATAATTCCATAAATACCCATTAACTAACTCGTTCCCTTTTTAGCCTAACCTTGCGGTCAATAGCACGGATGGGAAGTAATTTGGTTCGGAAGGCACAAGGGTTAATTAAACAAATGGTTTCTATAACTGAGGTGTTATAATCTTTAAATCAATTGAGTTTACAATAATTATGATGATTTTATAACTTACGTGAATTACCTTTTTGTTTACAATTGCGCAAATTTGGTTGCTAAATGAGTTCTATTATTCTTGGTATAAATGCAGTAAAATATCTATCAGTACAAGTTGATAACGAATCGCGAAAGATTCTATTCATTGAACGTAAGTCATGGGAGACTTGTTGGTTTCAATGAAATAAGTCATGAAATACTTTTATCAAAACAAAGTTATGAAAACTCTATAAACATTCAAATTGAAATTGAATACACATATCCAAACTGTAGGACTGAGAAATTTCAGAGAACGGGTGTCTCTCTACTAGTCAACTTAAACTGGAACTGCTTAACTGTGGTCGACTTGACCTCGAGCTGCGAACTGCGAACTGCGTACTGGAACTGGAACTAGAACTGCAACTGGCCGGTCTCCAAAAATGTCCCCTTTATATACTCTAGCTCTAGGCCACATCTACGTGAGATTCTCACACACCTAGGTGTGTCTTCTTGGTTGTATACGTTTCGGGAGTAGCCCTGTGATTGGTTCATTTGCCATTGAAGAGCATGAAATCATCATCCTGTTTTCCTAAGACATTCTTAGATTATAAATTCTATTATTCGACAAATTCCTCAACATGAATCACAGGAAATGGCCAAGGTTTTATAAGTTTTTGAAGTGAAACTTCTTTAGGCGCGTCATGGATTTTCGACGACCGGAGTGAAACTCACTCAAGATCGTCACGAAAAACCGTCATGGAGAGGTGGGGGTAACCAGACCCCTGGGGCCCCCCACCACTGCTCACAGTTCACTGTCGCTCTCTCACCGTATCCGCTTACTGAGGTGAGGGAGCCACTGACGAAGGTTCTCTCTCTCTCTTTTCTCTTCTCCTCTCTCTCTCTCTCTCAGAACCTAGCCAATGACACCACGCCAAGCATCAGCTGCTTGGTTAGTGTACTGCGCCGTGAGTGTAATACAACGAGTGAAATACGTAATTAATTGTGGTTTATTCGATTTGAAACAGAATTTGAATGTCAAAAATGAGTAGTGACGAGATAGAAGTGATGAACATATCCGTGGCACAAGAGGAAATATCCCCTGAAAATCACCAAAGAAGAGGAGAGTTTGATTCATGTTGAGTTAATGAGTTGTTTACGTACTTTAAAGTGAAATTTAGAATGAGAAAAATAATGATATTCTTTTGTTAACGGTTGTCATGGTTATTGTATGTGAAAAAAAAAAAAAAAAAAACTTTAACTTTAATAAGAACGTTTACAGAGATGAGATGTCTTTGTAAACTGTGAAAATTATTTAATTAATAAAGAAAACTGTTCTGATAATCTACGATTATTTCAATAGGTTATGGGCCCAGATACCCTGCCTTTAAACAAACTGTGAGAGTTTAGAAAATTGTTAAACTGATAATATCAGAATTGTGAGTGTGTAACGCACGGGAAAATGGAGGATGATATTAATGTGAAATCACTGAGGACTTTCAATGGACAAAATTTCCAAGCTTGGAAATTTCAAATGAGGGCAATATTCGTGGCAAAAGGACTGAATGATGTTGTGACAGGTGCAAGAGTGATGCCGCAGGCAGCAGACTCTGCCGACGGCAAGAAATGGATTAAAGATAATGCCAAAGCGATGTACTATATATCTGTTTCATTGGATCCTGAGCAAATGCAGCATGTGATGGTTTGTAACACTGCATTCGATATGTGGCGATGTCTGAACAGAATTCATGAACAGACATCTGCAGCCAACAGATTGATGATAAATCAAAAATTCCACGAATATCAAATGAGCTCGAATGATTCAGCAATAATGCATTTCTCGAAAGTACAAAACTTGGCGAAACAGTTGTTGGATGTTGGTGAACAGATATCTGAGACAGCAGTGATTGCAAAGATTCTGGCAAGTCTACCTCCCAAGTACAATACACTGAAATCCGCATGGGACAGTGTTACTCCTGAGCATCAGACTTTGACGAATTTACAAGAACGACTTCTTAAAGAAGAATATCGTATGGGGTTGGAGGAAGACACTACGAAGGCACTTGCAGCAATGAAAATAAGCAAGAACAAGAACAAATTCTCAAAGTCAAGAAGAGACCAACATCAGAAGAAAACACACGAAAATGATAAAAAATCTAGTTCTCATGATGATAAACGTAAAATGACGTGTTACAATTGCCAAAAGAAAGGACATTGGGCATGGGAATGTCCGATGAAAAATAAAGACAGAAAGAGAGATGGAGAATCAAGCAATTGTGCTTTCGTGACTACTTCACATCAAGATGATATCCATAACAACGAATCAACAATTTCAAATCAACAAATTACATGGTTGAATGGACGAAGTTTGAATGACGTTTGGATTACCGACAGTGGGGCATCACGTCACATGACTTACCGACGTGAGTGGTTCAATGAATTCGAGGAACGTCATGGTGAGGTTATACATCTTGGTGATGATGGTGAATGTGAAATAAAGGGCTGTGGAACTGTTGAAATTGAGAAAATAATAAATGGAGAATGGAGCAAATCTCGAATTGAAAACGTGCTGTATGTTCCAAAGATGAGGAAGAATCTATTTTCGGTCGGTGTGTGTACATCAAAAGGATTTGAAGTGGTATTCAAAGGAAAGTTTGTTGTGATCAAACAGAATGACGTGCCAGTGGCCGAGGGATTGAGACAGGACAATCACATCTATCGTATGTTTTTTAATGTAAAACCAGTGACTGTTGAAACCCTAGAAGAAGCAAATGTATCATCAACTAACCTAAAAATGTGGCACGAACGTTTGGGACATATAAACAAAAGGTATGTGAGTGATACGATTGAAAAAGGGTTGGTAAATGGAGTTAAATTCAAGGACAAGAAAGATTTTTTTTGTGAACCCTGTGAAATGAATAAATCTCATCATTTGCCATTCAATCGTACAAATGAGAAGAAAACAATGCTACTTGGTGAATTTTTCCACTCCGATATGTGTGGACCAATGTCGATTGAATCTCTTGGTGGATCACGTTACTGTCTGGCGTTCAAAGACGATGCATCAAATTTTCGTCAAGTTTACTTTATTCAACACAAATCAGAAGTATTGGAATGTTTTAAAAAATTTGAGAAGAGTGTTGAAAACAAATTCAATCGGCCAATGAAGATATTGAGATCTGACAATGCCAAGGAATACATCAGCAATGATATGAAGAAATTTCTGGCATCAAAAGGTATCATTCATGAAAACAGTGCTCCATATTCACCAGAGCAAAATGGAAAAATGGAGAGAGATAACAGAACGATCATTGAAAGTGCACGTACAATGATGAATGCAAAGAATATGCCTAAGAATTTATGGGCTGAAGCAGTGGGTACTGCTACGTATTTATTAAACAGAACAGCGTCAAGTAAAAATACTAAAGCCACTCCATATGAAATGTGGTTTGGTAAGAAGCCTGATCTGTCGCATGTCAGAGTTTTTGGATCTGAGGGTTACGTTCATGTGGAGAAACAATTCCGCATAAAGTTCGATCCAAAAGCAAAGAAAGTTATTCTTGTAGGATACGATGGAGACTCACCAAACTACAGAGTATACGATCCAATCAAGAAACAAGTAACAGTATCAAGAAATGTAGTTTTCAATGAAAAATACCCAACTAATGGAAAAATGGGTACTTCAACAACAAACCAAGAATCCAAAGTCCTTCTTTCTGATGATGGAGGAAGTGAAGATGAGATTAATCAGAACGAAGTACAACAACATGAGAGGTGTGATGGAGCTGAGGGTGGAGAGAATCCAGAACTTCAAAATCTAGTCTTTGTACGACAATCTGAGCAGAGGAGATGTCTGAGAGACAGGTCAAATCTCAGAAAACCTGATAGATACGAGGCGAATGTCGCTGATGTCTACACACCATCTACTTATACTGAAGCTACTTCCTGTTCAGATGCTCCAAAATGGATGAGAGCAATTGAAGAAGAAATGAGATCCCACGAGATGAACGGAACATGGAGGATTGTTCCAAAGCCAGAGGGTCGTAAGCTGATCGATTCTAAGTGGGTATTTAAAGTTAAAGAAGACACAGAAGGTAATATAATGAGATACAAAGCAAGGTTATGTGCAAGGGGCTTTATGCAGATTGAGGGTGTTGACTATACAGAGACTTGGTCTCCTGTGGTTAGATATGATTCTTTGAGAGCATTGTTAGCTCGAGTAACTCGTGAAGATCTTGAACTTGTACAATTTGACGTGAAAACTGCTTTTCTTTATGGTAATATTCACGAAGATATTTATATGAAAATTCCACAGGGATTAAGTGTGAGAGACCCAGAACAATACACTTGTAAATTAGTAAAATCACTTTATGGTCTAAAACAATCACCACGATGCTGGAATGATAAATTCAAAGTTTTTTTGAGTAAATTCAATTTCAAACAGAGTAACGCTGATCAATGTATTTTTCACGGTATTATTAATGAAAATGATGTGTATCTTGCTCTATTCGTAGATGATGGATTAATTGCAGCAAAATCACGAGAAGTTCTCGATGAAATAATACTAAAAATGGAAGAATGTTTTGAAATTACTCTAAGTGATGCTCGTTATTTTGTTGGAATGCAAATAGAACGAAATCGAAGCAAAGGTACAATGATTATCCATCAACAGGCGTACGTTAAGAAAATAATTAAAACATTTGGAATGAGTGAAGCTAAACCTCTTAGTGTACCTGCTGATCCAAATGTAACTCTGTGTGCAGTAGACGAGAGTGAGAATGAAAATAATGTCGTCCCGTTTCGTGAAGCTGTCGGGTCACTGATGTTTCTCGCGACTGTATCACGTCCCGATATTGCTTACGCTGTTAACAATGTTAGTCGATTTCTTAACAAACACAATGATAATCACTGGCAGGCAGTTAAACGAATAATGAGGTATTTGATCGGTACTGCTAATTATGGTATTAAGTATGAACAAAATAAGGGTGAGAATGAGTTAATTGGTTTCTGCGATTCAGACTATGCAAATGATGTCGATACCAGGAAATCTGTGAGTGGTTTTGTATTTCATTTGTCAAACGGTGCAATTACGTGGTCGTCACAGAGACAAAAGATTGTTACCCTGAGTACAACTGAAGCTGAGTATGTTGCGGCTGCTTCTGCTGCTAAAGAAATTATATGGCTTCGAAAATTGTTAAATGATATTGGATGGATTTGTGATGAAGGTACAGTATTGCACATCGATAACCAAAGTGCAATACGTCTTGCTAAAAATCCTGAGTTTCACAAACGTACCAAACACATTGATATTCGTTATCATTTTATTAGAGAGAAAGTGAATGAGAATGAAATTGTCGTTAAATATGTTCAGACTGAGAATCAACGAGCTGACATATTCACTAAAGCTCTACCTAAAGATCGTTTCAGGTACTTGTGTTCACTCATAGGAATGAGTGATTCAGGAGAATTCTAAATTAAATGTAAAAGGTACTTAAACAGAGGGAGTGTTGAGTTAATGAGTTGTTTACGTACTTTAAAGTGAAATTTAGAATGAGAAAAATAATGATATTCTTTTGTTAACGGTTGTCATGGTTATTGTATGTGAAAAAAAAAAAAAAACTTTAACTTTAATAAGAACGTTTACAGAGATGAGATGTCTTTGTAAACTGTGAAAATTATTTAATTAATAAAGAAAACTGTTCTGATAATCTACGATTATTTCAATAATTCACACAGTGATAACATGAACATGAGGTAAATATAACCAAGAAGAGTTGATAAATATCTCACAAAATAGTATTGTTGTTATAGTAGGATTGTTTAACATATTGGCGAGATTGTACTAACAGTGAAATATGATGTAGGGATGTAATTTCTACAACTGAAGCGTGTGCAAATAAGCGTCAAAGGAGTGAGTGGGTGATAAATTGTAGGTAAAAGTCGTTAGTCGTTCGATAAGTCGTAGGTCAGCAACCTTTCCATTATATAAAATTAAATCACACAGTAAAATCCAAGCAAAAAGAAACCATTTTCCACTTAAGCCAGCATGCGCAATGACTATTCACAAATCGCAAGGAGGAACATACGATAGTGTTGTGTATACGTATAGCAAAAAACATTCGCAATCCTTAGTTTATGTAGCTTTATCAAGAGTTACAAGTCCTCAAGGTCTCTATATTGTGCCTGCAGAAAATCAGGTGATATTTCATCACGGACGACGAGAAGACACATCAGTAGCTCAATTGAGAAAAGAATTTGAGAGACTTTCTACGGTACGTTTAAAAACTCTCGATCTAGTACTCTTAGAAAAAATTGAGAAAGGAGATATGACGATATTTTCATTCAATTGTCAAAGTATTAAGAAACATGCAACAGACTTACGAGGTAATGTTGTAAAAAATTCGGACATATCGATGCTTTCCGAAACTTGGCTTGACGATGAAAGACATGTTAATGTTGAAAATTTTGATTGCATTGTACAATACAAGAGACCCGGTGTTAGAGCAGGCGGTGTAGGTATATATCAAAATGTTAATAGATTCCAACATGTTGTGGTAAAACATAATGACGTTCATGCCCGTAACCATGAATTGGTTTCTAATCATACATCCTCCGTTGGGGATTTGTGTGCTGCAGAATGCTCTCTGGCTAATGGCAAAAAAATTATTATGGTGTCAATTTATATCTCACCAGGTAAATCAATTACAGATATCAAAGATTTTATCCACCATGTACTTTTGCCATACACAGAGGGTGGTTCAAGGTTATTGAATAAGAATTATCACGAAATTCCGATGATTATTTCAGGAGATTTTAATGTAAATTTCGCGAAGAATGAATCTGTAGAGTTATTGAACTTTTTCAAAAACACCCTTAATTTGGATATGGTTAATGATAGAAACATTAGTACGACTAGACACGGGACAACAATCGATGCAGTTTTTGCACGATTCATTAAGGATTTGAGTGCTAATGTATATATTTCGCAACTTTAGCTACCATAAACCAATTATCACGATATTAGGAAATAATATTCGCGAAAGTGACAATGAAAATGTCACATGATTGGCAAATTGTAATTGTAATTTTTAATTGTAATATTGTTGTTTATCTAATATTAAATCATTGTGAATAAATTGAATAATTGTAAATAGTATTGGATAATTGTAAATAAATTGAAAATTTTTAGAACTGTACATAAATCGAACTTCATTCATGTATGAGAAAATATAAGGAAGAGAAAATCTATGCTTCGTCGTTGAATTATTTAACCTATAATCTTCAAACTAACCTAAGAGAGAAAAAAAAGAGAATGAAATGAAAAGAGAGAGAGGAATACTAGTTTCACTTCCGTCGTGCGTAAGCTTGACACACCCATTTTATTCTCTTGTTGACCTTCCCGATTTCCTGTTGAATCGTCGTTTAGCCTGATTAAGTATTCTAAGTCCGTCCCATTGTACATCGGAATTTTTCGGCTTCCTCCCAACTGTGCCACCAAGAGTGGGCGTGACTTAGAGGTTTTCCATCTACCTTACTCCAATAGAAACGGTCGATATTTGGGCCGCGAAAGCTAGATACACGTCTTTGTCCACTTCAACCTTGGCTTTCCTTTCTTTTGTACTGTTTTAGAGCGGGGGTACCACACATCCGCTTCAAGTGGAACAGTAGCTTAGATAGGCTTGTTATTGCCGAATTTAGCTCTTCAATTTCCTGTTGAGTCGTCGCTCCTGATGATGATTCGGCTTCAAGTGAAACAGTAGCTTAGTCGCTCCTAATATTCTGGACACGTAACGAATAGAGTTTGACTCATTTAACCTTGCTTCTAATATTCTAAATTCGTTTTTCTATTATCAACTTGTAATGATATTTATTTCGGAAATACATCTTTCTCCCTCCATAAATAATTATAATTCATTATCATCGCATTTTTTTATGGTCGTCTCTTTATCTATTTTCAATAATTTTTCTGGGTCATTTATTTATTATTCAATTCATAGATTTAGTCAATTAGGCCTTCATATTAGCTTTATTTCTTTGCGGAAATATTTAATTATTAATTATTTTATAATTGGAAAAATGTATGTTATTAACATTTTTCGACGGACGTCACATTTGTTTATTAAAAATTTATTATCAACTTTATATCTTGGTAATGAGGGATTTTAAAAGGAAAAGTCTCGAAATATTCGTTATAGAAAGTTTTCACCCACCTATAAAAAAAGTTCATCACCTATAAAAAAGTTCTCTTGACATTTAATCAAAACAAAATAATTTCATTTAGAAATTTTGTATAACTAATTAAGTAATTTTTTTTATAAATTTAGTGAAAGATCCATACTTTTTGGTGAATCATATATCCAATATAGAAAAAATTGATGATGAAAAAATGTGCAGAGCAGCTCTATTGTCGGCGTACATACCATGGTGTTATCATTCAAAAAATAATGACACTAAAAAATCCAAAAGAAGCAATACAAATGCTAATGAAACAGCTGGACCATCACATAGAGAACATAAAAAATGCAAAAAATATAACGAACATACAGAAAATTCAGATGGAACAGCTGGACTGAACGCTAAGGAATATGACAACAAAAAATCAAAAAAAAATGAAAAGCAAGCAGATAGCAGTTCAGAGACTTCAGATGACGAAAATTGAAAATGAAATTACTTTGTAATATGAATAAAGAAAAATTATTTACAATTAATTGTAATTATATTTTTTATTTAATTTTTATTATTTTTCCCTTGACAGGTGGACAGAACTGGCCTCATAAGAATGAATGGCGCGCGCACAGCGCGCGCACTGTTCTAGTGGAGCAAAATGAGGAGTCGACAATGTTGATAAATTGAAGGCAGCCTATTCAGTTGCACGTTGTAGTTGCCGATGGCCTCTCACTGGATTTTTGACATTGATGAATTTGGCAGGAATCAACGCCCAAGTTATTTTCTGGTACAATACTTATAATCAATTAGCTCAAGCAGAATTTCTCACAACGATTGCTAAGGAATTGACGAAACCTTGGATGATGAAGAGATTGACGATGACCATGACGATTGACCATGTTACCGAGACAAGTCAAGCTGATCATCAGAAGATGTTTTCAACTTCCAGAAGAAGAGATGTGTAATGACAACAGTGAAATCAAGGGTTTGTGCCACTTCTGTCCAAAGAGATTGGGTCGAAAAACTCAGAAAAAATGTCAAAAGTGCCTAAAATTTGTCTGTGGTTCACATACGGTGATTGTCTGCCACGATTGCTATGATCAATTTTTGGCTGCCGTTGGTTACGAAGAGTGAGTCTAGACAGATAATAGACATCAGCGTTCTCCAGTGTTTTCTTTGCTGCCAAATGATTATTTGATCCACAGAAGTAAGTGAAGAGAAAAATGTATTGGTAGTATTTAAGTGTATGTGTTACTGTTAAAGGGTAAAGTATTCTTTATGAGATGTTATTGAGATTTAAATTTTTTCTTATTATTTGAATTTCAAGTCATAAAAAAATTATTGCAAGTTCACAGAATATGCGTTCATGTTTAGTTGAAGTCTAATGATGCGATAACATCAGTTGTTCAAACGTAATATTGACGAGCTAATTGAAGAAAAACATGTAATAGAATTTTTCATTTTTCAGAAGTATTTTTTCACCAAAAATATTACATTTTATTCATTGGACTAGATCTTAATACCAAAAATGTATTGAAATGTTATATTTTATGAGTTCAAGTACTCAAAAAGTTTTGTTTATGACATATTATTTAGATTTTAAGCCTGAGGCATCTAACAAAGTGAAATATGTTTGTACGTTCAGTTCAAATCTAAACGATGTGATTATATTAGCTGAATAGGGTAAAGCTAGTTTAAAAGAAAGGGGAATTGACTTTATTATTTTCCAGTGTTCCTTTTCTTTATCAAGAATGTATTGTAACTGTTCAATTTCATACCGTACAATAAAAAAACAGTGCTCGTCATGGAAAATTATTTAGATTCTTTTTCTAATTTTATTTTTAATTATTATTCAGATTAGAAGAGTGAAAAATAGGGAAGTTAATTGAAAATGTCAAAAATATGTGGGTGCACTGAGCTGTGATTTTTTCGAAAGAAAAATGCGATGAGAAATCAATGAACATACTACGGATTTTCACTCGGAAATTGTACTGTAGATATTATTGCATTCCAGGGTTTTTTCCAATCAAATACTCCTGTTATTCATCCAGATAAGTGCAATGACAAAAATTAGAGTACTTCATGAAATGTGTAAGGGACTTTTCTCCAGTTTTTCATCGCGGAAATAATCCCAAACTACTCTTTACCCATTCCTCATATCGCTACGATTTGGGCGCCAGCTAGATTTTATCCGGAAAACCTAACTAAACCGGCCTCCAGGGAAAACTCGTCACCTGGAGGACTCCTCGTGGACGAGACCCACGGAGGCCACGCTAGCATCAGTATTTCACGGTAGAGGGGCTATTGGGAACTCTAAAACTCCCTTTTCTACGTCGTAGTAATTATAACCCTTTATTCACTCCGCCTCGGCTAACTTCGGCGGTGAGCTCACGGGGGGTTCGCTCACTCGGCGGATGTCGGATGGAAGGATCTCGGAAGGGTTAAGGTGTTATTGAACACTCGCGTATTAATCGGTAAAAGTATGGTATATTCACGATAGTTGTTCAAATACACGACAATGTTCGCAAATGGGTCGGTATACGCGTAATTAAGATGTTAGCTCAACTTGGAACTTGGACTCGATATTATTGTCTTTTGGCCGAAGGCCTGAGCCTGGAGATGTTCGCGACTCCGCTCCCTATCGTACTCTGGTCTCTGGTGAGTCCAGGAGACCCACCAAAGCTCGCCAAAGTTCCAAGTTGCTGAGCTAAGCAGTCTCACGGTTTTTTCCACTAATAATACTCTTTTATGCCATCATTGACACAAACTAAGACAGTCAAACAGTTCAGACCACCTGAACTGGACTTGCAAAAGTCGTGGGACTGCTTACCACGATGTTCAAATGACATCGTGGGACTGCTGACCAAAGTCTGGATGGCAGGAAAGAGAAATCACATTTCTCATTCCTCTCATCCAGCTATTGTTTAACTTTTTCTTTAATTAATAACTAAATCGACGTATTGATTGATCCCAATACGTCACACTCCCCTAATAAAACTGTTGTTATCCCTTAGGATACAACAGTAACACAATTATCAAGACTTTCTCCAAGTCTTCGCCTGATGGGCCTCTTCATGCCTGATGGGCGCGATTCTTGCCTGATGGGCTATGAAATTCCCTATCATATGGGTAGCCTTATGTGCAGAACAATTCTGGCTTCATGAGCTCTTCATTTATTCATTCAAATACAATTAAGTTGCATGGACTTAAATACTTTCATGAACGTGAATGCTTTATGAGCAAAGTTTTACATATAGATTTTGATGCTACTGGTGAAAACCTAATCGACCGAACCCTTACAAAATTTTTATTCCATACATAACTTTTGAAGTTCCTTGGACCTTACATGAGGTGACAAATTATATTGCATTTCTTCATATTTTTTTTGTCATTTCGACATTTCTGTTGTCAGAAACAAAAGCATGCCATTACCTATTTGGACTCTACATTTTCTTGTTTTTCCAATATTTTCTCAGCACGAAATCCTCAAAATTTCATTTCAGAAAATGCAATACCATAAAGAAAACTAAAAAAAAAATGAGTCTGTTTTAAATTCAACTTCTCTAGAAAAATAGTTCATGAAAACCCGCGTTCAATAAACTTTATTCGTTACTTTAACCGAATGTATTCTTAAATTTCGAAATTTTTGGGTATTTACGTTTCCCTTGCTTCAACTTATGACCTTTCAATCTTCAACTATTTCAATGACGAATAAATTTCGTAAAAATTTGAGTTTAACGTTTCGCTGCGCGATTGTCAATGTTCTTTTTTTTTCTCTACTGACTCGATTGTAAATTACTTTGTGTTTTCATGCTACTTATCGTTTCGAGGCAGTATCCCTCCCCCACTAATTCCAAGATTACTTTCTCGAGTAATCAGCAGTGGAGAGAATCTCCACGTGTTTTGGTTCTTCTCTATGAAACCCTCGTTGACTCGTCCTGTCGAGCCGGCTGTGCCAGAAATCAGCTGGAAGACGTTTTTCATTTGTTGTTGGTTGCTTATCGGTCAGCTGATGAAAATGATCGTCCTGGATCAAATAACTGACGTCTTATCGGCCTGTACTCTCCACTCACTGCACTGCGAAGCACTATACTTCTTGCAAAGTCGGATTTTAGCGGCTGTTGCAATTTTATCCAGATTTTGTATTTTGTGCACTCTTATTTGCACAGTTCATTTTCGATGAATTTATTTTTCTGTCTTCAGTTGGTCTATTCAGCTTATTCGTTTTTCGAAAGGTAAACTCACACTTCACTGGGTTTTCACTGCAGTTAATCGTTTCTTCACTGCCTTGTTGTGTTGAGTCTCTTTCTCTTACTTTAGTCTCAGCCACATGGAAATCAGCTGACGGTGATACGTCTCCTGGATCAGGTTGCGAGCGTTTTATCTCTCTGTGGCCTTTCCTCGCTATTTCCTTTGCGTATTTATCCAAATTTTTTATTACCATTTCTTCCGCAATGGCATCGTATTTCGATTTTGCCTGGGCAGTTTCCTTCCTACCCATACTTTCCTTATAAAGATCCAAATATTCTTCCACCATGTCTTCTGCAATGGTGTCATATTTAGATTTTTCTGGTTCCGGTGTTGACTTCTTCACAGCCAATCGCTGCCAATTCGGCCCATAAATTTGATCCCAAAGCTGCGAAGTGGGAACCTCAATGCCGGAAATCTGTCCAGCTGGAGCCCCTGGGTCCCAAATTGTTGTGTTTTTTACAATGGACCCTGCATCTAGTGGATACTGGGGGGTTCGCACAGCAGCCAATGTCGTGTCGGCCCTATGATGTCCCTCTGATGTCCACAACTCATTCTCTGCTGAGCTGCGAGTCACTGGGATCCGTTGTTCATCCCTCATGACTGATGATGATGAGAAGAAGTACGATCGAGTCCAAGTTCCATAGCTGGTGAAAGCCTTCGATTCCATGGTAATTTTTATGGAACGTGAATTTTAATGTCATCCACTACTCTGGGATCGTTGCTCTAGACGTTAGAGTCAAGCGTCCCTTTGTCGACAGACTGTCTCTGTCGTATTCCTGGGTTTAGCGACTTTCTTTTAGTCACCTACTGGATCTAGCTGTACCTTTGCTGATTCAATACCCCTTATTTCTGGAACCCTGTTCCAGTTGATGACCCTCAATGTACCGACAACCGTTCCCGGGACTTTCGATACGTTTAATTCACCAATTCCATATTATTCCACGGCAATCTCAGATTCACCAGTTTTTTAAATGTCGAACTTTTCCGCACACTATACCGAACGCACTTTGTAAGGGATTCTTCTCCAGTTTTCCACCGGGGAAATAATCCCAAACTACTCTTTACCCATTCCTCATATCGCTACGATTTGGGCGCCAGCTAGATTTTATCCGGAAAACCTAACTAAACCGGCCTCCAGGGAAAACTCGTCACCTGGAGGACTCCTCGTGGACGAGACCCACGGATGCCACGCTAGCATCAGTATTTCACGATAGAGGGGCGAGGTCCACCATGTTAGGAGTGCTTCCGCTCGCTCATCGAGGCTGTTTTCACGTCCCCGACGGCGAATACGGAGAGAATTCTTCTCTCAACCGACTAATAGTCTCGTGTACTTCGCCTTCGAGTTATTTCTACCCGATCAGCGCACTTTCGCACTCGGCGTTATCACTAACGGCGAGTGGCCTTGACCGATTTGCGAATCCTTCTAACCCCTCGGGGCCCGGAATGTGGAGGCACGTGTAGCGAAGACCCTGCCAGAGACACTGTTAACTCCCGATCTACACGCTCACGCGGTTTCCCTCCACATCCGGTAACAGCAATATCATCGCGAGTCAGATTCCCCCAGCTACTTTGACCGGGAGGCGAATGCGACGAAGGCCCAGCCAGAGACACTGTTAACTCCCGACCTACACGTCCACTCCAACACCCAATCGTTTCGCCGGAAGATCCGAAGCCCGGCCACGTAGCATTCCACGCGACCGGAAACCAGCGCTATTCACTACTTGGGAGATGCATGAGCATCTCCCTCTGCTCGCCTCCCCGCTCAATGCGAGGTGACGCCTTCCGATAACTCGTCAGTCATCTCTATGTTCCGCTCTGTACGAGCACCCGTTCTGAACTAACCAGAAATCTCCCAGGGCTTAACTTCCCAGTCTAGGCTTCTCACTCCAGTACCACTCGAGCTACGTTCTCTCGACGTGGACCAGCCTGATTGGCCTGACATCAATCTCCTCGGAGAAGGGGAAGCGGCAGTTCTTACACCTGCCCGTCCGTCCCTGGGCTAAGTCTGCGGAGCCTTTAACACCGCACAGTTGGGAAGCCTGTACGTCGGCCCTATTCTACCCAACCACAACTGCACGAATGCTAAATTAGCGATAGCATACCAAAACGGTCACTTTGGAGAGTGGGAAGCTCAATCCACCCGAACTGGCGTATCCCCTCTCCTCCATGATCTATCCACCTTTGGTCGAGCCTCGTTCGGCTGACGTCAGATGCCTCCTCCTGTCTCTCTCTCTCCCAACTCTACTCACTCATCCACTTTCAAGGTGTTTTCTACACATAACGAGAAAAATCTCGTTACAACTTATTCCTTCACTGTAATCCTTCAGTTGTTGTTAAACATCACATAAATTTTTGAGTTCGTTGCTTTTGCACTCTATTCCCCGAATGAGGGCCCAAAAGCTATTGGGCGCCAATGTGACATTATGAGTTTTACCCGGAGGTAAAACTCAAGGTTAAAGGGTTATTCCATCTTTGTTGATTGCTATTGGGAACTCTCAAGCTCCCTTTCTACGTCGTAGTAATTATAACTCTTTATTCACTCCGCCTCGGCTAACTTCGGTGGTGAGCTCACGGGGGGTTCGCTCACTCGGCGGATGTCGGATGGAAGGATATGAAGGGTTAAGGTGTTATTGAACACTTGCGTATTAATCGGTAAAAGTATGGTATATTCACGATAGTTGTTAAGATACACGACAATGCTCATCAATGGGTCGGTATGCGCGTAATTCAGATCTTAGCTCGACTTAAAACTTGGACTCGATATTATTATCTTTTGGCCGAGGGCCTGAGCCTGAAGATGTTCGCGACTCCGCTCCCTATCGTACTCTGGTCTCTGGTGAGTCCAGAAGACCCACCAAAGCTTACCAAAGTTCCAAGTTGCTGAGCTAAGCAGTCTCACGGTTTTTTTCTACTAATACTCTTTTGTGCCATCATTGACACAAACCAAGACAGTCAAACAGTTCAGGCCACTTGAACTGGACTTGCAAAAAACGTGGGACTGCTTACCACGATGTCCAAATGACACCGTGGGACTGCTGACCAAAGTCTGGATGGCAGGAAAGAGAAATCACATTTCTCAATCCTCTCATCCAGCTATTGTTTAACTTTTTCATTAATTAATAACTAAATCGATGTATTGGTCGATCCCAATACGTCACAACTTAAATAATTTTTTTTTTGAATTTTAATTCATCGTGAAAAATTCTGAAAAATTATTTTTGACAATTGTTACGTCCTGACGACGTCACAAAAATTTTTTTTGTATAAGGAAATTTTGAAAATTATTTTTAAAGAAAAAGGATCGAATATAAATTTCACAGGAATCGAATAAAATTCTTGAGGAATTGTGTTCGATCTGATTTCAATTTTTATCAGTTGAATCGAATATAAAACTCAATATGTGAGGTCTGGTGGTCGAAGACCCCACCATAGTCCATCTGGAGTCATATTCTATATTTCTTCTAGGAGAAATAGACTCGATGAAATAGTAATTTTCATATCAAAAATTAGAGAAAAATTTTTGATTAATAGAACAATAAAAATTCAGTCAAGAAAACGACTGGAATTATGAGAAATTAAAAATAACGAAAATTAAAAATTCTGATTGGTTGTCGATGACGCCTTGACAACACCAGAAAAATACACAATAAGCATGCGCGTGCCACACCTCATTACAAATACAGGAAAAATTAGTGTGCATATTAATACACACTAATTAATCCAATGAGGCTACAAGTGGTTGTCCACGCGTGGACAAACCATCAGTTCCGGCAACACCACGAGTACGAAAACATCTCCAAACTTAAGACATAAATTTCGATACAAGGTGAAGATACAAGCGAAAATAAAATCTTTAACTTCAAATTTTATACGCGAATTCATTTCGATGATTCATCAGTGATTTTTCTAATATTATCCGCGAATTAATTTCAATAAATAACTAGTGATTTTCTCGCTTTATCCGCGAATTTATTCAACAAGTTAAAACCCGTGATTTTTCCGAATTTTACCTGTAAAATAATTCAATTTAAATTGTGATTTTTCCAACAATTACCCGAGAATTAAATTCAGTGATTAACGCGTGATTTTTCTCTAATTTAAATCCATAATAATCCACAAATAAATTCAGTGACTATCGTGACAATTCATTTTCGACAATTAAATTTTTTTTTGAAATTTAATTATTTGTGAAAAATTCTGAAAAATTATTTTTGACAATTAAATTTTTTTTTTGAAATTTAATTATTCGTGAGAAATTCTGAAAAATTATTTTTTTTTGACAATTTTTATTTTATTTTTTTTTTTATTTAATCTGTCATTCAGGGTTGGACTCCCTATGACAGTGAGGTTCGTACATACAATTTTGTTACAAATTCAAGAAAATAACTACTTACATAAGTGAGCCTGGTGGCGTTAAACATATCGAATAAAATATACAAAAACAAAAAATTAGCATAATAATTCAAAGACAAGAGCTAAATATGGGTGCAATAGAGGCAAGAGACTAAAAGCTAATATAAATTAAACTAAAACTAGTACAGAGAGAACAATAGAATCAGATACACAATTTTCTCACTTCTCAGTGGTATCAGGCACAAGGTCATTACTAATATCACAGCTAACAGAATCATACAAAGATAAATACTGAGAAATCAACTGATCAGGTTTATAGTACAGAATTTTATGACTCTCAAGCACTGTCTCTCTCAGGGCGAGCGCATTCGCTAGGAAGAAGAAAAGGGATTTGGTGGCGGTTTTGTCGGGCAAATTGATAAAGGCCAGATAATCCTCCGAAGACTCGCCTCTAAGAAACGGTCTAATATATTTAGTGCGAAGAGTATCATAATACGGGCAGACTTGTAAGACGTGCTGAATTGATTCTTTGGGTTCAAGAGGGCAACAAATGCACTTCTGAAAGGGATATAATTTATAAATATTGCCAGAGATGACAAATTTACAATTATACGGATTTGCCAATCTTAACTGCGCTTTAACCCTGAGCATGGCAATCGAGCACCTTCGCGTTAGATATGAGAATTCAATAGAAGTAGGGCCTCTCATAAGAGGCATTTTGTGAGTGACTTTGGACCATTCCACCAAATCCCTTTCAATCAGCAGACTCTTATATCTATCAAGCAACCAATCTCTCTTCATCACCCATTCATGAACATCAAGACTACTCCAAAGCTCATCACATCCCACTAGAGACAAAAACTCCTTAATTCTAATAGCCCAGTTGAATTTACGAAACTTAATAGTGCCTTTGAAAGGATTAGGATCAGAAGCTAGCTTCAATAGTTGTATATAGCAGATCTTTGGTAATCTCTCATCAGTCATTTTCAATATTTTTATGATGTAGTTAATAGTGAGCTTCATAACAGCATATTCAACCCTCACCAAGCCCAACTCCAGCCTGAGTGCACAACTGGGAGTACAATTAGGCAAATATAGCAACCTTTTAAAAAACGCAATCTGCACAGATTCGATCAATTCAAAATAATCTAGAGCCCAGACTGGGCACGCATACAGGAGTGTGGGCTTGGAGATGGTCTCGTAGAGTTTAGATATACAATACCACGAATCGCACTTTGAGCTTGCCAGAAGCCCTATTACAGAGCTGTTAGCCTGCTTAGCTTTGCGTACTGAATCACGAGCTGCGAGAGCCCCCATTGCAGAGTTACTAATTAAGACCCCCAGGTACATGTAAGAGGACACAATTTCTAAGGCAACATTGCCGTACATAAACTTCAAAGAAGGGCTCAGCCTCCCACCCTCTCTAAAAACCATAACTTTAGTTTTGTCCGAGTTAACAGTCAGGCCATTGTTAAGACAAAATTGCTGCATAGCATCCAAAATTTTCTGCAACGAAAGTTCGTTTTCAGTCAGAATAACAAGATCATCAGCATAAAGTAAGAGTAACACATCATCCTTTCCATTGATATTGACCCCTTTGAACCCACAGCTCCTTAAATAATTCTCAAGGTCGGAGATATATAAAATAAAAAGTAACGGACTCAGTGATTCTCCCTGAAGGACACCAGCAGAGACTGGGACCTCCTCAGATAATAAACCCCCTACTTTGATTCTAATGGCAGCAGAGTCATACAGAGACTTTAGTATCTTCACCATTTTTGGAGTCAGCCGAAGATTGAGCAGCTTGGACCAGAGCTTTTCATGAGGCACTGAATCAAAGGCACGACGAAAATCTGCAAATACACTGAAGATTTTCCTGGAGCCAAGTCTAAGCTGCAGGTGTATTGCATTGATCAAAACAAAAATCTGGTTCAAGCAGCCCCTTCCCGGTCTGAACCCAGCTTGACTTTCATCCAGTATTTTTTCCCTAATCAGCCCACTTTTGAATTCTGTCCCTTAAGATCTGAGTAAAGAGTTTCGTGAGACAATTGCATAAGGCAATCCCTCTGTAATTGAGAGGATCCAGTTTATCTCCTTTTTTATAGAGCATTGACATAGCCGCTGACCCCCACGTATTCGGCACTCTCTCTTCTTCTAGTATTTTATTAAAATGTGTCTCCAGATAAAGCAACCAGTTTGGAGGAAGAGCTTTGAGAAATTCGTTGAAAATCTCATCAGGACCAGCCGCTTTTCCAATTTTGAGTTTCGCAATATTAACTAAAAGTTCTTTTTGACTGACTGGAGAATCTAATAAAGGGTCTGTGAATGAGGGAAAAATGATATCAAAAGGAACTTTAGGGGGAGTGATCTGTAGGTAAAAAAAATGACAGGCGGCTGTATCGTCGATGCAGCCGTAGAATTTAACGTGGATACGTCTAACGTTCAGAGAGATATAAGAAGTTGAACATATTGCATACAATGGTTACTGTTTTAATGTCACTTTATCAAGTATTGGTCGGTGATAAGAAAAGTATGAAAAACCAACGTATTTGTGTGAACGATTAACTTTGTCTGTATGTTATTTCGAGCTTAGTATATCAATTCAAAAGTTCTTTGTTACCCATACATTAGCAGTCGATAATTTAAACTTGTGCATCAGTAGTCGATAATTTAGCAACAATTAGGGACACGGATAATTTACTAATATCTAAAGAACGCCGATAGACGGTGTTGAACGATAAGAACTTTATCACAATCACCGTCAAAATGAAACTATAGACGTATCCACGTCAAAATCTGTAGTCTTGAAATGTTTTTCACAAATATACACGATTTTCTTTAGATGTAGGTTAGGATATGCATTACACAGTGCACGTATCCAATTTTAACGGATTATTGGATCAGAGGGTAGACTAAACACACTTTCATTTGGTCCCAAAGAACAATACGGAATTGCGCAACGTTTTGGCATGATAAGACGTTCCTTAATCCTTTTATTAATTTTTTGATTCGATTATTTGATTCAAGTTTGTTCACAATCAACCATCATAAATGCGTCAATCGTAGCCAGCATGGAAAATAGAAAGACATCTATTTTTCATGATGATAACTATGTTTGATTGTAATCATCCATGGATAATTTATCGATGTGCGATGATAAGTTATCGAAAGAGCACAGTCATCCGTTGATAAGTTATCAATGTGACATGATAAGTTTTCGAAAGAGTAAAATGTTTCCTGGTAGATGGCGCTGGGGCATAAATACTACTTACATCATTTCACAAAATCGCCCCCCATCCCCATAAAGTTCAAAACGAAACTATAGACGTATCCACGTCAAAATTGTACCAATCTTCGAGCGAGATTAATGGGATTGTTGCGGTGAACGGTCTAAATTTCTTTATAGTCAGCCAAAAATCTTTAGAGCAATGGACATTTGCGAGTGAGTTTGAGATTTCAACAGCGTACAGTTTTTTTTTAAGTTTAATCAAATTAGCATATTTTTTTTTCAGATTCAGATAATTCACTCCAAATTCCCCCGAAAAGCCCATTCGTTTGAACTTAGATA
The DNA here is from genome assembly GCA_035578325.1 of Coelinius sp. EB29. Lineage (NCBI taxonomy): Eukaryota > Metazoa > Arthropoda > Insecta > Hymenoptera > Braconidae > Coelinius > Coelinius sp. EB29. The sequence continues at coordinate 7,412,020 of JAOZGT010000001.1, read as the reverse complement.
AGTTATTATCCAGCTCACGCTTTAACTCTTTGCAATCATCATCATACCAAGCTTTTTTGGGGGGATGAGAAGAGGAGACCAATGAACTGCCTGATTTCTTCAACATGTTCACACTTTTAGCGGATTCAATGATAGCTAGTTTAAAATTATCAGATTGCTGATCGATGGACAGGACTCCAAAGTCAAATTTGATTTTATCAGAAAGCATCAAGGCCTCGGTAAACATCTCCTTCTTCCCATTGTCCCAAGCAACTCGATATACCGCTGGGGTCGGAGTTACTAACCCCGTTGCACCACCCACAGAGGCCTCAAACTGTGCTAGAATAGGAAAATGGTCAGAGCGTGTAGAAATAATGTCAACCCAGAAATCCTCTACTATGGTTAGGCCATAGGCATTGACCCACATATAATCTTCCCAGTGGTGGCTAGAAACGTAAATTTCCCAGGAACATCACCCTTTGAGCGTCCATTCCTGGAAACATTTCCGAGAATGAATCGAGTAAACTCTCAAGCAACTCAAGTGCTGGTAAAATATCAACTCTAGGAACGAAATAAAAAGTGCCAAAAATCATCAAGTTACCACCAATTGTCACTCTAATAAAAATCCAGTTCTCACTGCGATGAAGTAGATCTGGTTCTCCGTGCTTCTTCTTCACCAACATCAGGATTCCACCACTGGCTCTGCCTCTAGTACATATTTTTACGCCAGGAGACCAAACTGGATAAAAATCAGAGAAACCCAAGGGTAGGCGCTTCCACTCGTACTGAAGAATCGTCTCTGTGAGCCCAATGATATCATAGTCACCAGGAGATGGCAGATCCGAGAGATTATTCCGGAGATTCTTGACGTTCCAAAAGCATACTTTCATGACTCCATTTGTACAAGAACATCCCCCACCAGTGGTGGGCTTTCTTCTTGAATTGGACCCTCGGGAAAATGGGGCAACAACCCCCTGGCAGCACTGAGTTTAGCTGGGCCATTTGCAGGTTGAAACTTGTTGGCTCTCTCGTTCCACAGCCACTCATTTCCCTGGATCTCAATTTGCCTCTCCATCCTAGCCATGGCCCTCAATTTTCCCTGAAGAGCCCTTTCAAGTTGAGTCTGATCACCCTCAATGTAAATTTGTTTAGCTCCCAGAATCATTCTTTTCTTTTTAAATATTTCCAATTTATCATTAAAATTTTTCAATTTTACCAAAATAGCCTTTTTATCCTTACCCAGAACCATGACTTCCTCCGAAGGTTGTTCACCAATGTTAAATGTCGAGCAGAGAAATGTGTCCACTTCTTTTTTAATCATGCCAGTCTGCGGTGACCATCCTCGAATTATGATGTTTTTCTTTTTTTTGACAATTAAACATTTTTTTTTTTAATTTTAATTCATCGTGGAAAATTCTGAAAAATTATTTTTGACAATTAAGATTTTTTTTTTTGATTTATTAACTTCCCGGGCTAGGGAAGTTATTGTAATCACCCCGAAAATGGAAAATCGAATTTTCATCATATCTCCACGTTTCAAGGTCACCACAACACTCCCCGATAATTTTCAAGATCATGTATGTATGTGTGTGTGTGTGTGTGTGTGTGTGTATGTGGGGTGTATGTGGCCAAAAATTTTGTCCAACGTTATCTCGTGAACGGATGATGTGATCGAGGTCTTCAATGACGCAATCGAAGCGTCTTCCTTCAGCTTAGATCGGAAAAGATTTTGGAGAAAATCGGTCCAGTCGTTCTCCATTTTTTCCAGGAAAACGAGATGATTTTTTTTTTTTTTTTTTTTCATGAGACTTCATGTTTTCGGGGTCGCTGATCATGAATATGATAACCGTTTTTGCGCAAGCACGAGCCTATTTGTTAATAACAATTTAATTGTTCAAAATGGTCTCTTGCAAGAAGGGTTAAAGTTAGCAAGAAAAGTTTGAAACAAAAAATGTTTGACATGTCAAAAGGCATATTTTTTGTTCTATGACTTGGTTTTGTAATTTTCATGGTTAAAGAATGATTGTGGGTGGGAATATCTCAGGCGGCGCGCTATCCCTATGGCGCAACGGGAGCGAAAAAAAAGATGAAAAGAAATATCGCTTTTTTTTCGTTTTTTTTTTTTTGTTTGTTCATTTTTCTACTACTTTTGTCAATCTCGGCGTAGAAGCCGAATTAATGAAAGAGAGAAAAGGGGGTAAATGCTACGGAACATTTGAAGAAAATTGAAAAAAATCTAAATTGAAGGATTCCATAAACGATTGTTATAATGAAGGTCATCAACGTTGCAATTGCAATTACAAATGAGATTCAACACTTATTATTTTATCATGAATCCCTTCAATACCCGGCGGCATCGGTAATGTAGGAAATTCCATTATTGGTATTGGGCACAGGACAGTACGCAATTTTGTCGTCTGGCGTTCGATTTGCTTTCGATAGCCGGGGGGGGGGGGACTTTTCACGAACGAGCATCCGCCATCATTCGATAATCAGCTGTGATCGATCCATCTTTGAGGAACGTTATCAGAGCTTTTTTCAGGATTTTTTAAGAATTATCTTACAAATCATTATTACAATTCTTGCCTTCAGCAGAATTGTAATAATCAATAACGAAAGAGAGAAGATCAGTGTCAGCCAAAGGCGACAATCGATAAAAATAAAAGTAATTGTTTGACACAGGCGACACGAAATTGGGAGTTCAGTGAAAATTAGAGAATTGTCTGCTACGTGCGACACCAGACTGAACATAACAAGAAGAATTGTCGGCCATTGGCGACAATCGATAAAAATAAGAGTAATTGTTTGCTACAGGCGACACGAAATTGGGAGTTCAGTGAAAATTAGAGAATTGTCTGCTACGTGCGACACCAGACTGAACATAACAAAAAGAATTGTCGGCCATTGGCGACAATCGATAAAAATAAGAGTAATTGTTTGCCACAGGCGACACAAAATTAGAGTTCAGGCCCAATTTGAAAATCGATTTGGAATTTGATTTCTGCATCGTGTGAGATCAGATTCAACATAATAAGAGAAATCGTCGGCCATTGGTGACAAAAACTCGACGAGAAAAGAGCAGAAGAATTTCTCGGAGAAAATGAGGTCTAAGCGACGATCGAAACGAGAAATAGCCATGAAGAAAAAAAATGTACGTCGTAAAAATGCAAAAAAGGGCATGATTCATCCATCAAGTTTGGATGAATCAGCATGTTGTCAAGAACAACATGATAAAAAGAATGAAACAAAGAAGAATAAGAGGCAAAAAAATAAAGAGCAGATGAGAATCAAACGTTCTGATCCATTCTACAAAAAATTAGAAAGAGAACAGAATCGTACCAGAACCCAACACTCACGAATGAATAATGCCTTTAGAGAGAATGAACAGAACAAGAAACGAGTACAACGTAAACAACAAAATGATAAATTCAAGAAAAAAGCAAATGAAAAGAAGAGAAAATACATGAAATCTAAGAGGCAAAATGAAGAATTTAGAAGAAATGAGAATGATAAAAACAGAAAATATATTGAACGTAAGCGAGGAGAAAGTGTCTTCAGACAAGTGGAACGTAGCAAAAACCGAGTCAGAATGATGATCATTCGACAGCGTGAAAAATATATAAACAATGAACGTAGAAACAACATTGCAAGGAATATTGTTCTACGTCAAAATATACAATATGTAGAGAATGAAATTTCCAATAATCTCAAGAGAAATCGCATTCTTCGACAAAATAAAGCTTACAAATCACGAGAGTTAGCACTAAATGTTGCGAGGAACAAATTGTTGAGGAATTGTTCAAAGCACTATAAGAACGAAATTTCGCGGAATATTGAGCGAAATAAGAAGTTGCGATCCAATAACATCTATAGAAAAGCAGAAAGAAAAGAGACCCAGAAACGAATGAAGAAAATTCGCTGCATGAAAGGATATAAAAAGCGAGAGAGAATGTTAAATATCCAAAGAATAAAGAAGAAACGAACAAATGAGCGTTTTCGAGCCCGAGAATTGAAGAAAAATGCAAACTTTCAAAGAGAGAAAAGATAGAGAAAAGAGAGAGCAATTGATGTATTGAATTTTCGCGAAAATCTCAATAATCTTTTAATGAGAAATCAAGATACAGATCCAAAGGCAAAAGTTCAACTGAAATTTATCCAATTTCGTGCAGAAACAGCCTCATTCGTGTGCTGTTGTTGCGAAGGCCTTTTTTTCAGATGTTCTGTTGTGAAATTGAATGAAAAAAAAATTATTGGTAAAAGTGGTGGTCCTTTCTTAGCACAAATCAATAATTTCCCATCAGGTTTCATATGCAACACGTGCAAAAATGCTGCATATCTTGGTAAAGTACACAAGTTATCAACAAGTAATGGTCTCCAATTCATACAAGTCCCAAAATCTGTCCGAGAATTGTCTGATCTTGAGGAAAGAATGGTGGCACCAGTATTGAATTTCATGCAAATTCGAGCACTGAAACCCTATGCTCTGAATCCGCAATTAGGCCTGAAGGGCAGTGTCGTGAATATTCAAATAGATATTAATGATATGCTACAGGTATTGCCACGTCAATTTGATGAAATGCAGACAGTTCAAATCAAACTGAAAAGACACGTTGATCACAAAAGCCATTATATGTTTGAAGCTATCAGACCAGGCGTGATTTGTGAAGCATTGAAACATTTGATCACGACGCCATTATATGAAAAGTATGACATTAAAATAAATGAGGCCTATTTCCAGAACTATGAAAATGATGATCGTCCGATAAATTTCATAGTTGACAAGGATAATATCATTGATAATGAAACAAATCCGGATATAAACGGAACAGTTGAGCACAATGATATAGAATTCAATGATAAGGAAAATAAGATGAATATTGATCAATTAATTGATTTCAATCAGATAAACAATGACGAGGTTTTGCTCGTTGACCGTAATGCAGAAGTCGTAGAAAAATATGCACCAGTTGTGAATATAGTCGCTCCTGGACAGGATAAACATCCAATGCCTTGGCATAAAATTGAAGACTTGGATGAATTGTGTTATCCCAGAATATTTGCAGGGCACTCATTTAATGTACAAAAACGGATATCTTATTCAGATCGTATGAAGTCAGAAGCAAGACGGTACGATCGAAGATCATGTATTCCTTCGAGAATTTTGTTCATGGCCAAAAAAGGTTTAGAAATTACATGTTCATCGAGTATAAATATATGTTTAAGACGGACGAAGGAGAATGCTGATAAGCCAATCAATGCCGGAAATGCTTTAGATGTTGATTTTAGGAATAATTTGATTGAATTTGATGATGGATTCAGAATGTTAAAATTCGTCAGATCCTCACCGGCCTATTGGGAGCATAAGAAGAAAGAACTATTGGCAATGATTCGTCAATTGGGCAAGCCTACTTTCTTCCTAACATTATCAGCTGCTGAAGGCCACTGGCCGGAGTTATTACAAACCTTAATGAAGTACAGCGAAAAGGGTCACACTTTGTCCATCAAAGAAGCATATGATCTGGATAATAATATCAAGACTGAATTAATAAGGAATGATCCGGTTACGTGCGCCCGTTATTTTGATCATAAGGTCCAGAAATTTATGTGGCTGTTAAGACAGGAGCAGAGCATATTTGGTGAATATGTACTGGAGGACAGCTATGAACGTGTTGAGTTCCAACAACGTGGAAGCCCGCACGAACATATGCTCTTGTGGTTGAAAAATGCCCCAAAATACAATAATAACAGTGATATAAATGACCATGATCGATTGACTGAATTTATTGATCGTTTTCTCACTTGTGAGTATGATGAGAAGAATCCATACATCAAATTGCAAATGCATAAGCATGGTCATAGTTGCTATAAAGGACAAAAAAAGAGACAATGTCGTTTCCATATCCCTTATCCAGTTATGAGAAAAACAATGATATTGATACCATTAAATGAGAATGAAGCTGTACCAAAACCATATCAATCAATTGATGATCTAATGAATAAGTTTTATAAAGAAGAGGTTTCCATGAGTTATGATGAAATTTTGAAGAAATTAGATATGACTGAAGAAGAGTATATCCTTGCGATTCGTAGCACACTGAAACAAAAGCGAGTATTCTTGAAGAGATCTAGTCTAGAAGTAAGAATTAATTCTTATAATAAAGAGATATTACAATTGTTTGAATCAAATATAGATATGCAATTTATACTAGATGAATATGCCGTGATGGGTTACGTCACTAACTATATTAGTAAAATCGAAGGGGGATTGTCCAAATTATTGAGAGAAGCTGCGATAGACTGCGATAATAACAATAATAGTGTTAAAGAGAAATTTCGAAAGATTGCAAATGTATTTCTCAACGGTAACTTAATGTCATCCCAAGAGGCAGCGTATCACGCTCTACAATTGTCGTTATCAAAAAAAAGTAGAAAGACAATATTCATTAACACAGGGCCAATAACAGAACGTGTTCGTATGTTGAAAACTGATGAAAACCTGAAAAAACTTGATAAAGACTCTACTGAAATATTCATGGCTGATATATTTGATAAATATAGTAGAAGAGAAAGGAAGCTTGATAATATTTGTCTTGCTGATTATGCGGCGAATTATCAAGCATGCAAAAAAAAAACCGTCAAAAGATGATGATGAAAATGACGATGATGATGAAGATAGAGCGTATAAGCTTCGACTACATACAGCTGTCATTAGATACCGACGATACAGCTTGAAACAAGATCCAGCAAACTATTATAGAGAGAAGATATTATTATTTATGCCTTGGCGAAATGAAAAACTTGAGGTAGAAAATGTGGATTATGAAAAAGTGTATAAAAATAATGAAGAAATCATAGAAAGCAATCAAGCAAAATACTCCATCATAAGTGATGAAGCTATGGATGAGGCATTAGAACAAGTAGAAAATGACATACGTGCAAGTATACATGAAGGAACTGATGGGAATTCTGCAGCTCATAACATTGATATTTTCCAGCAAGATGGGGCAAATTGTAAAGCTAATGAGCATATAAAAAAAAGTGATACACATAAGACTAGATATACTTGTCCAGCCAGGGTAAAAGAAAATGAACTCCATGATATGATGAGAAATTTAAATTGCAAACAAAAAGAGTTTGTTATGCAAAAAGAGTTTGTTATATATATTGAGTTGTTACAAATTGGGCCAAGTCCCATTCAAAATATTTTTGAGTGGCTCTGCTGGCGTTGGGAAAAGTTATGTCATTAACACACTATATCAGTTAGTAACTAATTATTTCGATAATTTACCTGGAGGCAATATGGATAAAATAATAGTTCTATTATGTGCTCCATCAGGAAAAGCAGCATTCTTAATTAATGGTGTGACATTGCATTCTGCTTTTGCATTACCATGTCAACAATATGGGGCACAAATGGGTCAATTATCAAGTGATCTAGCCAATAACATTCGTGAAAAATTATCAAAAATGCAACTCCTAATAATTGATGAAATTTCAATGGTAAGTTGTACAATACTAGGTTGGATCGATACACGATTACGACAAATAAAAGGTGTGAATCAACCCTTCGGTGGGATTTGTGTATTAGCGTGCGGTGATTTGAATCAACTACCACCTGTGAAAGTTGTCTTTCACAAGCCTGTTTACCAAGTTTCAAGACGAAATGAACTAGCACCATTCCTCGACATCAATCCGTTATGGAATGAATTTGAATTTTATGAATTGACTGAGATAATGCGTCAAAAAGATGATTTAGCATTTATAAATGCACTAAATAATCTAGCGCTTGGTAACATGACAGAAGACGATATAGAATTGATCAGATCACGAGAAATCTTGAAAGGTAATGAGGTTCCAGAGACGGCCATAAGATTATATGCAACCAATGCAAATGTAATATTGCATACAATGCATTTAAAATTGCAGAATGTACCAGTGAGTTGGTCATTTCAACCGCTGAAGATACCTTTCCAAAAGATATGAATCCACAAACCAAAAAATTTCTATTGCAATCAATTAAAAAACAAGGAAAAAAAAGCACGACTGAATTACTACCTAAACTTGAACTAAAAATCAATATAAAATATATGATAATAAACAATATTGATGTTGAAGATGGATTGGTAAATGGAGCATGTGGGGTCTTGAAATTGATCACATTCAAAGGAAATAGCACGATTCCTTCTATATTATGGTTTGATTTTCAATTGCCAAGAGTTGGAGTTAAAGCAAGAAGGCAGTATCATGATTATATGGGAAGGGAAAATATTAATCGAAACTGGACACCAATCATCAAAAATGCACTCCAATTGGACATTGATGATAATCAAAAACATCGAATCATGCGACACCAATTTCCTGTTATACCTGCAGAAGCAATAACAATCCATAAAAGTCAGGGACAAACTTATGAAAAGATATGCTTGGATTTTACCAAGTCAGAAAGGCGAACTTTGCCAATGTTGTACGTAGCTCTGAGTAGAGTAACATCATTAAACGGTCTGTATATTTTAGGAGAGTTTCAATTATCAAAAATGCAAACCAACAAAGCTGCTACAACGAATATAGCTTTGAGCGAATTAACGCGTTTGAGAAATACCAGACAATTAACATTATCGTATGATAATTTAATGTGTGAAAATGGCCCAAAAATTGTGTATCAAAATGTTGGGACCTTGAAAAATAAGCTAATTCACATAACAAATGATCAGTGGTTCCTTCGAAGTGATGTATTGGTTTTGAGTGAAACTCTAACAAATGAAAATGACGATTTAGCAATCGAAAATTACCGGATTGTATTCAGATCCAATTACAGCTCGAGTAGCCGAGGATTGATTTGCTATGTAAAAAACCGTTTTCAAGCAGAATTGGTATCGGTTGAACGCGAATTCAATGCGAATGCAAACTTTGAATTATTCACCATAAAAATGGATGATTATCATATAATCAGCGGTTATAAATCGCCGAAAACCACGAAAACGATGTTCGAAAAAGTTCTAAACAATGTTATGGAGAACATCCCAATTCACAGCAAGACAGTTTTGATCGGAGATTTCAATTACAAATGTTGTAAATCATGAAGATGACGCAAACAATCCAAATTATCTCATAAATTATCTGAATCATCATCAATTACAGACAAAATTACCGCCATCAAGTGTAACGACAAATCTGAATACACAAATAGATATAATTTTCGCTAATTTCGATGCTATTGATTGTGGTGTATACGAAACATACTTCAGTTATCATAAACCAATTTATGCAATACTAGATAGGAAACCTGTAAAGGAAAACCATAGGATGATTGCCAATAAAGATGACATCAAGAAAACAATGAATTCTGATACCAAATGCATGGACGTTATGGATGATCGGTATAACAACCACCAAAATCTTGATGGATTTAGCAATTCGCCAACTACAGAAAAAGCGGATTTGGATACTGAATGTATTAATGTTTCGGATGATGATAAGAATATTGATGAGAATCTCGACAGAGGTAGATTAGCACCAATTTACTGTCGGGACGATGATTATAATTATGCTATAGTTGTTGAACGATGCGAGGAAGTGACGAATGACGGGGTTTATATTCTAGATTATCATGTCAATTTCTTCCATGAAATAATGAACAAGCAATTGGAAGAACGTGGAATCTTCAATTTTGCGCAAGACGTAGGATTTGTAAGGGCCTTTGTATGTAATCTGCAGCAAATTCCCGAAACCGCGAGCAATATTCAGATTCTCTACGATGGACTTTCGGGCAATCCTAAAGGAGGAGATTTACCTGTAGGGCATTGGGTTTGCACAAGATATGATGGTAATGGCAATGTTCACTTTTATGACAGTATGAATCTAGGTTACTTGACTCGAATTGAAACCGATTATCTGGATGCACTTTATAGATTTCCGAAAAAAAACATATTCCACAGAGTACAACAACAAACCAATGGCATTGATTGTGGGGTATTCGCGATATTTTTCGCAACATTATTATGCTGCAATAGAGATCCGAGTGAACGAACCGATCACAATGTAAGTCTTATGCGATATCAAGTATCATCAATGCTCTTAAATCGAAGATTATTGGATTTCAATACGCGTTGACTTGGAATCTGAGTTAATTCTGACTGGAAAGAAAACATGCGCGTCAAAAATGCAAAACATGGCGTAATTGATTCCATAAGTTGGAAAGAGACGGCTTCCTGTCTTCTTACAACGAAGATAATTTTTCTGTTGCTACGGTTTCTACTGAGATGAATTTTTCATCATTTATAATAAAAAAAATTGCAAAAAATATTTAATACCTGTAATGTGTAGAGGCAAGGCTCTGAAGTTCTAAAAAATATCAATTTGACCATGAAAGACTACAAAAATGAATGAATTAGTGGATTGAAAAGTTGAAATTTATTATTCAGGGATTGGTTTTTTTTTTTTAAGAGAGCAATAGATCCCCCGGCGTCTCGCCACTTACATGCTCACTCCAATTTATTATCCTCAAAGAGAACACTGAGAATTTGTTATTTTATTATTTAGTATCCATATAGAATTTAAAATGAACAGATTCAACATGTTATCGATTCTGAGATCCTACTTCTACGTATTGAAGTTCTTGCTGGGATGGATGTTCAATTCATATCAGTCAAATTTATAAGAATTAAGACACCATTCAATATTAATTTAGCGATTTGCAATGTTATGATATTGAACATTATTGAATTTCAATACATGTTAAACATGAAAATGATTCAAGAAAATGAAGCATATTCACTCTTTCTAGTAACTTCTTACTAGGTGGAAAAATCGAGTATTCAAAAAAATTTGTCATGCTTCAAAAGAAGTGAGAAAAGACCCTTTGTGTTCTTATAGTTGGGGAATGAGACTTTGAGGAGTCATTCATAACGTCATCACACAGTGAGAAAACAATACATTTCGGAGGAATGATGAAAGAATGATACTGTTTCATCTGAGGGTATTTTGAATTGAAAATGGAAAAAAGGAGAAAAAACTGCAATGGAAATGTTTCAAATTTCTGAATTTTCAGAAGTTTGTTAACATTCAGAAGCATTTGATACAAAAAAAATTACTGAGGCTGTCGGAAAGTTGAAAATAAATTATTGCGACCCGAAGTAGTACTTTTAGCACGTAGTATAATATATGAATTAAATGTTCCTCTCAATGAATCGGTAGAGAAAAGAAAGAAATGTTTCCCCCGAAAATATCATTGATATATACATCCATAAGAATTTCAATACAAATAGACAGAGCACGGAATTAACCACTTAAATGGCGCCACACAGCGGTGAGCTGCCAAATTAAGAAATCTGGACTTTGATTGATTACCGATATGACAGAATATCATCTAGATGTCGCATATATAGTTCTCCCTATGAAAGAAACTTGCCTCAGTACTCCCCACTGTCGCGAATTCAGCTTTCAATCCATAGCCCCCACCACTCAAACTCATGTCGTTTCTTTCCTGGCATGGACTTTATGGATGATTGACTGGTGTCGGGCGAGACACAGTACGTTTATAAATCTATATTTAGTGTATATCTACTATTAGCGTGTTGCAAACGTTCGGATCAACGGGAGCACGTGGTAAGTAGAGAATTCTAGATTTTTGTGAGCCGTGAAATAATTTTTTTTATCAATTCATTATCATTAGAATGTTTTCGATAACCTAAGACGTTCCATTTATATTTCAGATTGTTGCAATATCCTGTCCGAAAACTGGAAATTAAAAATTTCCAAAAAGAAGATGGCTCAGGCATTCGATGGTGAGTAACAGTGTAAAATGATGAAAATATTTCGCTTTTAATTCGTGAGTGAATTGATTATTTCCAAGGAAATTAATCATAAAATTAAAAAAAAATTGAAAGTAAAATTAAATTTAAATTTGTATTTAGTGGGTGATAAATCGAAAATAACAAATTTAAATTTAGACATAAATTGTAAATTTTTTCTATTCATTTATTCAAATAAATTAATATTTTTACATAAAGAAAAGCAGGGATTAGATTAAGCAGGAGAATGCGGCTGAAGGCCATTTCGATGAAAGAACCAGTGTTTACATCCTGACGGTTTTATCGATTTAATTCACATTCCGCTCATTCTCACTGCGTTGAATAGTCAACACATTCAAAGAAAAAGTTTATGAGAATTGTGAACACCGAGAATTGAGTATCACAAACATCAAAATAATTGTAACAAATGCAATAGAAAATTAGAGCGATTTCGCTAGGGGATTCCATTAAAAATCTATTGAATTTTCATTGTAAATTCTATTAGATATTAGCGAATTTTTCATGAGATATTTTTTTTCATTGAAAATATTCAATAGAAAATTGTTCTATTAAAAAAAAAAACAAAAATCTATACAGTTAATTTGGTCGACATTTTTCCAAGTAATTTCTCGGTATAAAATTTTTCTTGGAAGTTCTTCACATTGTATTTTTCTTCGTCTTCCATTAAAAAAATTTTTTTTTTATTCCATTAAAAAATTGAAGCGAAAAAAAACTTATAGCAGGAAGTTTATGGCGAGAAAATTCAATAGAAAAATTTCAATGCGATACATGGTGTCGAAAAACTGAAATTGATTGATTCTTCTGTCCATAAAAAAAATGTTCCATTCAATATTTCTATGGGAAAGATCGCGCTGGAATTGGATAAAATTTTCAATAGAATCGATATTAAATAGAATTTAAATAGAATTCTTAGCGAATTTGTTCGGATTTTCTATTGAATTTTTCAATACGCGGAGTAACATGTGATTTTTTTCACTCATTTCTCATTCTCTCTTTCTCCACAGAGCTCCTAGATCAACTGCAGAGATTGCTAGGTTTCCCGAATGAGGATGAAGATCCTGTAGAACCTGATCCCAACAATGATGATCCATTGAACTTGAGACCAGAGGGGAATCAGAATGAAGAGCAACAGGCTGAAGGTGCAGGAGTAGGAGCAAGAGCAGGCATTGAAAACCTGGTTCTACTCCTCCAACGACAACAGCAGCAGCAACAACAACAGCTGCAACGAGAGCTACTCCAGGCAATCATGGCTAGGCGCCCACAAACACCTCAAGAATTTATAGCAATGTTACGTACTTTTATTCAGGCTCAGCAACATCAACGAAATCATCGTAAGCAAATATTTAATAACTTTTGTTGTTCAGTATAGTTTGTTAAATGTTTCAATTTTCCAATTAACATTTTTAGTTGAATAGTAGAAAGGCATCAATCGGAGAATTCTATATACCATATTTTTCAAGTTTCGGGGAGAATAGTGGTGGTAATGGACTAGAAAACGATTTCTTTACGAATTTTATTGATTTCAACGAATTACTTTTGATCGCAGAGAATAAGTACATTAATTTTTTTAAATCAAAGTAGTAATTAACATTTATTTGCTTCTCAAGAAATAATTCTCATGATGAATTCATAATCAGCAACAACTTTTCCCGGGAGTAATTAACTGGAATTATCACGTATAATCCTTCATAAGAAATAGAATTACCGTCCGAAAATTTGATGAGACAGATAAAAAGTGAAAATGATGAAAATGAAAGAACTAGTAGAATTCAAATGCAAACAACTTGTGGTAGATGGCATGTTAAGAAAATTGAAGAACTAAAACAATAACAATCATCAATAATCAAGAATCATCATAACAATGATAGATAATGAGACTCATAATGATTCATGTTTGTACATAGGTCGAGGCAGTAACGGAGGGAACAGTCGTCGATCCTGGCGCGCTGGACGTGGTAGACGTGGTGGTCGTGGTGGACGTGGTGGACGTGGTGGACGCGGTAACCATTCAATGACCGTCTACTTTAACTAAGTCTGCTCGAACCCCTTCTCTTCTGATGATTGGTGAACTCGTAAAAACCAATAGAATGAAAAAAAAAAGAAAGAAAAGAAGAAAATGACTGATAGCTCTTACGATATATATTTGGTGATACTTTAACTGTGATATTTTTTTTTTGTCATAATTATTTTTTTGTGATTTTTTTCTCACAGGATATTATTTTTAGTTTTTTTTTTGTATTTTCATATAAATCCCTGAATATATTCAATAAAGAGCCAATAGAAAGATGAAAGAAAATGTTATGTTATTGATTCTAATGCAAGCAAAAAAAAGTAGAATATAAAATGATAGAACAATAAGAAAATAGGGAGATGGGAAAAAAATTAAATCGAGAGTGTATTAAAATGAAAGAGAGGAATATATCTTATCGACTAATGTAGCTCATTGAAAATTAATTTCTCAGTACTCGAATATTGATTTGTGCGGAGGATGACGAATCAATTTCAAACATATCAATCAATTTTTTATCATATCTTCACGTTTCAAGGACTCCAGAATCGTTTTCGACCATTTTCAAAAAAATGTCTGTCTGCATGTGTGTGTGTGCGTGTGTGCATATGTATGTTTGCTGTATGTGGCGAAATTTTTCGTGAACGATTTCTGGCAAACAAATAGCCCGATTCGATTTTTTTAATAAATAGACAGATCTTCATAAAATTCGTCACTGATTATTAGATATTGGATGGAATCGATCTAATAGTTTTTCTAATTTTCGCGAAAAACATGAACGACAGAACTCGTGGATATGTTAGTCACTGATTTTTCATGAGCAAATGTTGTAACCCATCACCCAAATGGATACCTACGGGTTATTAAGATCTAATGAAGTATCCAGTGGAGCTTTATGTATCTCACTCCCCACGTGGAATCTACGACATGGATCTCATTGAGGTGTTGGCGTGACTAGCCAAACCGGGAAGTTTTTTGTGTGGCCCAATCGGGTCGCACACACCATGGGAGCGAGCTTGCGAGCGACCAACAACGCACCACTAGTTATCATATGGTTGATCGTCTCGGCTATGGGGTACATTACTTTTATTTCCACTCCCGAGCGAAAGGGGGGGAGGGGGGGATATCAGTTTTGATGATTTAAATATTGACGGGTTTTGAGAAATATTCCATGACTTCCTCGAATCATTATTTAGGAATGAAAATGCGTCGACTAGAGTGGATTGATTCATTTTTACATATTCAAGAACGTTATATTTGGTATAATTGAAAGTCCACCATGATTTCATAGAAAAAAATGTGAGAATATCGATAATTTTTTTTTCTTTTATAACGCAGCTAAAAAATTTTCTTTCGATGAATTTAACAAATTTTTTTTCCCAAAGCAATTGGGGCAAAATGCATCATCGGATAACAATCGTCATTTTTCTCCGTATATTTTCATTACTTGAGGATCTAGCGCTAGTGTCAATTTTTTTTTTCTTCATTTTATTATGATGATTTTTTTTTTCGGGCGTCCAATAAAAGTTTTGTATTTTCCTGTGCCCCTCTAACCCGGGCCATTTCCTTCGGTCTTGGCCTTTAGAAATTTTCCTGCCCATATGGAAATCAAAGTTTTAGAAAAACAACTCGTTCATTCAAAAGACGTGAATTACAATTCAATTTTACGTTATATCTAAACGCCAATTAATTGACAATTAAATGTTAAATAATTTAATTTGATACACCATCAGAGGCATTTTTTCTGAATAATAATGAATTATTTATTAACTTGATTCAAATTACGTCTTCTCCGTCCTGTAATATATACAGGGTGTAACATTATTGGTGGAAAACCTCCCGACCCCCGACGTAAAATGACCTTCTAAATACGGGAAAAATATTTAAAAAATTTAATTTGGCTAATTTTTCTAGTACATCAATTTCATATCGCCTTAATCATCGCCGTGACTATCGACACGGGTGTTGCATTAGGTTTGACTCCAATCGCCGCAGAGGCTATCGCTACAAGTGTTGCATTCTATATTGCCTCGATTATCGCTGTGACTGTCGCAACAAGGGTGGTATCCTCGGTGGTATCCAAAATCGCCTAAATTACCACTGTGTCCATTGCCACAAGTGTTGCATTTTTATGCTGAAGAGTAATTTTTTGCGTATTTTTTCCGTATTTAGAAAGTCATTTTACGTCGGGGGTCGGGAGGTTTTCCACCAATAATGTTACACCCTGTATATATATATTAGATACCAACAAAAATTGAAACCTAATGATACTGGTATTTTTATTTCAATGAAAATTCTTTTTTTTTCTTTTTCTCAGTTTGCAGACAGAAATAAGGGAAAAATAAATTATGATACACGTTTATAAAATGAAAGGGTGAATTTAAACAGAATTTCCACACCGTGCAGCAACATGAATTCACAATTTTATATTTGACGATGAAAAATTTATCACGCACATATCTCAAGGCAATAGAACTGCAATAAAATACTTGATAATTTTCATGAACTTGAGATATCCACGGAGAAAAAAAAAATCTTGTTTAAAAAAAAAAAATTTTCACTTTTTTGAAATACAATTTTTTTTTCTTGTTTTGAGGAAAATATTCTCAGAATAAGTGAAAAAGTCACCTAATTAAAGAATTTTCTAGATTCTAGAATAACCCTAGATTCTTGAACCAGGGGTTTCTAAAGCCAACTGAATTTCCCTTAAAATAAGACTTTTTTCTCTCTCTCTCTGTCGTAACTGAGAGATCGTAATTATTAGTGTCGTAATTATTTTGAAACAATATGGCATCTCTCAGTCTTAAAGTTTTATTCCAAGAAGAGTACAAAGGCGCCAAACAACAATCGGCAACGATCGGGTAGTTTCGGCCGCCATGTATATGTTTATCGTCGGGACTGTATGAGAGTGGTCTACGGTTTTGATTGCAATTCTCCCCTCTTACGCCCCTTTACTTTTATCCTTGCTGGTAATATTCTAATTAATGAGGAGAAAAATTAATAATAAAGGGGCGTAACTCAAGCACTTACGCCCCTTTCCTGTTAATTAAAAAAAAAATACATCATTTGAATATGTTGGGGCATGTTTCCCCCTCCCAATCACCATCTCATTCGGGAAGAGGCCCATGGTGGGAGTATACGAGCCGATTATTCCCGAAGAGCACTTTTTCGCTATTCCGACCATAGACGCACGACGGAGTTATTAGTTGTTTCACAACATTCAAAGTGTGAAGTACAGTGAAAATGCCACCAATTCGAAATCGATTTACCAGATTTTTTTATGGACAAAAGTATCGTCGAGAAAAAGCAGCAGCTCTGAACAATGGAATAACGTAAGTCAATTGTATAAATATATATATATATTTTTACGCTACCCCGTTTTTTGTGAACGTTTATGAATTCAGTGAGAATTGCTCTTGTTTATTAACAACGTTAATTATTATCATTTGATCTCGTAAAAGTTAAATAATTGTCTGAATTTTATGTAATCATTAGTCGCGGTTATTCTTTTTTAAAATATTAATAGTTTTCTCCCATTTGTTAATAAAATATGCCCAACATAATCGCATCACCAAATCAACCACTTTTAAAATTGCATTTGTTAGAAATCTTACCCAAAATTGAGGGTTCTACGGTCCGTACCGACGGCCATATTCAAATTTAACCCGAGCATCACCGAATCTCTCCGAGGGGGCCGTAGTGCCTCTAATTTTCTGTTAGTACGTAGCTTCTCAACGTATCGTATCGTATCGTATCGTTATTATCATTGAAATTCATCTTTAGTGTTTTATTATCAGTAAATTCACCCGGAAAGTTAGCAAATCAACTCAGTGAACTTTATCGAACATTATCAGTGAACTACATCAAACATTATCAGTGAACTTTATCAGTGAAATTTATCTAATCTGTACATCAACTTATTTATTGTGTTAAATATATATTGACTTGGCTTCGGCCTAAAATTCTCTGTGTTCACATTGTGTTTCCTCTAAAAACTTTTCCTCCACCCACCTCTCGACCACCCTGATCCTCACCGAAAATCACCCACATTTTTAACATTGGTCCTTCGAGCCGGATTTGAGAGGTCAACAAGTGGTGTAGTGAATTGTGAGTTAACATTTGTGCATTGGATAATCAACGTGAGAGTGCATCGGACAGTTATCGTGAGTGAGAACTTAGTGAATAAATTCAGGGGAAAATCAACATTAATTGACTTGGGTGCGTGAGTGCAATAAACATTTATTGCGTGTGAATAAATAATCCACGTGTTGGGGACGCAAAAGTGCCACGCCTTAATTCGGGGTTGTCAAGGGTAAGCCCACGGACAGTTAGCAGCAAAACCCTATTGTGAATATTTGGTGCTGTGATTCCGGGAATTGTTTACATTTCGCCGGGTCACTTATAAATCACGTGCACAGTCGGCTTAAGGCACGTGCACAGTATCGGAGATCAACGAGAAAATCATCGGAAGTGTTCGGACGACGTCGTGTAAGTCGCCAGTGTACTGCCTCTGACTATACGGCGCGTTACCAGGTCACTCACCGCACACAGCTGAGAGTGTATCCCCCTCTCTCTGTCGCGCTAGTGCTGTCTCACTCGCACTCGCACTATCAACGGGACACTCACCATGAAGGGCAAATCAACGAGGAGAACATCGGAGTCTTCTCAATTGAGGATATTGAGGCACATCAACGTGTAGTGGACACATTTTGAGAGAGTGTCCCTACCTATCATGAGAAGGTCCTTCAGGAGGTTACCAAGGAGTTGGACAACATCGTCTACGACAATCAATTATGGAAAGCAGTCTCCAAGAATATTTGGAACCCATGAGTATCAACAGACACGAATATCGTCAATCATCTTCAGGAGCGGTCTGTTAGACCAATTAAAACGGTTCTGGATCGAGTAGGAACCATCACCATCAACATCATTCGGAGAATCAACATCGACAGTTAACAATGGGAAGTCATCTACAAGAACATCAACCCCAGCACATCATCAAGGTAGTCATCGAAAGCAGCAAGCACTGGGTCACGAAACCAGTGAAATCAATAGCGGTCAACTCTTGATCTTGAAATTATCATTGAAATTCAACAGCAAGAAATCAGTCAGCAGATCATCTGGTCCATCATCGAACATCAACACAACATCTCAATTGAAACCATCTCTTTTTGGAATCATCTCATTGCAATAGTCAACGGAACTCAACTTGAAACCAATCCACAATCAGAACTGTACCACGTTGATCATATTGGAGATCAACGACAATCAGAAACGTACCAACTGGATTCCAATGGCCATACAATTGAATGGCCAGTTGGAGATCATCGACAATCAGGAAAATACCAGGTCAATCATCATGGAGATCATCGTCAATCAGACACTTACAACGTCGGTCGACGAGAGTAATTTCATGTCAACGCAATTCAGTAGCCTTCAACATGGATAAGTGTCGAAGCGACACTCCGAATCAACAGTCTACCTCACCTTCAACTTTTGAACCATCTACGTATTCATAAGGAACTTTCAACAACACAGATAATTACCAGTGAGAGTCCTCACTAATATCATCGAGAATCACCATCAGAAAGAACCATCCTCAACGGTAGAGATAGCTGAAGGGTCAGCTGATCTCGAGGTCAATCAACAGGGAACATCATCATCGGCATTACAATTTGGGAGCATGCATGACGTCGTCATTTGCCTTACAACCAAAGGGCGATCCAGCTGTTCAGCTCAACATCAGTGCCACACAACATGGGAAAACTAACGGCAATGAGAACCGTTCAATCGTAACTCAACAGTGATCAGCAGCGTCGAGGTATTCAACAGTTGCTCCACGGGAAAAAAAATGTAACCTTTCAAGATCATCGAGTAATTGGGTTTCATCAGACTCATCATCATCTTATTAGAATTCTCAATCATTATCTGAATTCTATTTCATCGGACCGACACCTTTGACATGTACTAATGTCATTGGAGGCAGCTACATCGAGCTCCAACTGTTATGGATTTTATCTTCATGTGAAATCAACGCCAGTCAACGTCATGGTCATTCAAACCAGTTGACATCATCTTAATCGAAACTCTACATTTGAAACTCTATAATCCAAATTCATCGTCAAGAATCTCAACACAATCGATACTCACCTTCAATTCAAATGACATTCAACAATTGAGTGGTGAAGCCCTCAATTATTTGATCGACCATCAACATGAAGGAATTCAACTTCAATCGCTAGTAATCAACTTAATTAGCTAGTAATCTTCACGATCTTCAACATTTGATAATCTACAATCGAACTTCAACTTGATCGAATCCAACAGTCATTCGACTACATCATCAGAAGTTGGTAACATCTTTGTGTGTCACTCTTGACTGGAAGAACTCATTACTCCTTCAGTTCGGGATGAGTGCAGGGTGGAGCCATGCTTCGAGGCAATCATCATTGGGAGTCGGTCACATCTTTGGATCTCATGCTCGACTGATAGAATTCATGACTCTTTTAGCTCGAGGTGGACCCTGAGTAGACCAAGCCATACCTCAGGAACATCAACATCTGAGTGGACTTGACTGGAAAATATTGCAGTCCACATCACCAGAATCAACAGAATAATCACCTAATTGTTGAGACACTCATCAGCTCGACTCTAGTTAAGTGCACTGACTAGAACTCGGGGTCATCAACACAGTCATCACCTTCTGTTGCGACAGAAAAGGGGAGTTATGAGTCTGGGAAGACTCTTCACCAATCAATATCACCGAACTCGACGGCGACTGGGAGAATTTACGTCTCTCTCGACTCACCCGAGAGTTCAAGGGGAATTTGAGCGACATCATCACTTGGGACTTGACACAGGCATTATTGGAATGTCTCGACAGATCAAGCTTCACCAAACTATTGGAATCGTCAACGAATTCTGTGGATGGATGAGAAAATCCTCATTACCCATCAACTCACCACAGTAATCTACAGCACAACATGCGCATTGGGGCTATCAACAGGGGTACTTCATCGGCAAATCAACCAAGAAATAATTTATTAATCGATTCCTGAATGGCTTCACCTTCAGAAATGCCGCAGTAAATCACCACAACTTTATAATCATCTGGGTACATCAACGGAGAATTCATCTCTTGGGAATACGATTCATCGACAGTGAAAGTGTTGGGCTGCATGGGCAGCCTCAGGTAGACACTTTGCACTACCAGTCTGAGACTCTCAACTGAGCAACATCACCGGGTGTATCTACAACCCATGGGGGTTAAATGGGAAAGTAATCATCAGAGAAAGATACTCGGAGAGCTGTGGCTATCCAAGGTCAGTTGGAAAAACTCATGTCCTTGGAGCGCAGTAAATCTTGGCAAATCATCAGGGAAGAACGTCAACAGCTCAACAAATTGGCAATTTCACAGAGCCTCACCTCACCTAGCAAGCCTCATGTCTACACTTGCATGACTTGCTGTCGCATCGGATTCTTCATCGACATCGCAGCACCTCAACTTATCTCAAGGTCGTATTCAACATGGACAGTTGTTTTGGGTAGTGTCAAATCCAGAGTAACTCGCTTACGAAAGATCACCAACCCCCGATCAGGACGGCTGGGGGAAATGTTCGTTATAGAACACTGGAAACATGAAAATTTATCTCGGAAGGATATCAGTAGCAATCACGTACATCATCAGGCACTCAGCACTGACTTGAGAGGAATTTACGACTCCTCTGAGCCAGTTTGAGGTGACCTCCAACTCACCAACTATCTCTGTCCAATCATCAATCAACTGGGGCACCCACCAATATCGACTATGGGTCAAGTCTTCATCGGGAACAATATCAGATTGTTCATGAGTCATCAACATTGGGATTTAACTTGGCTAGACAGAGCCATTGAGAGAACATCATCGGAGCCACATTTTGGGTATCGATGGCCAACAGCGGGGCTGCCATCGACTTCACCAACGAAGCTGGGGAAGCAGAGAACAACTGGACCGAGAGTTAAGTATCATTTTCCGTTATTTATCAATCTTGGAAATGATATGGCGCTCATCCATTGTTCTCTCCAGGCCATTTTTATCGAACTTATCGAGTCTACTGTCGACTGGGAAAATTTACGCCTTTTCCATGTCGAGGCTGAGCTCAAGGAACGGCAACACGGAGGAACATTACCAGATAATCACCGAATGGCTACCTTTACTCCATTTGTCGATGGAGATGGAATTTTACGCCTTGGTGGCAGATTGAAGAATACCACCTTGGATCCTGATGAAATTCACCCGACAATCTTGCCCAGATACTCAACATTATCATCATTGGTTATTGCAGATGCTCATCAACGCAGTCTGCACGGGGGAACTCAACTTACATTGGCTCATATCCGACAAAAATATTGGATTATCGGAGGACGAGCTCCAGTCACCTCACACATCAGGAAGTGTGTAATCTGTGCAAGGTATCGAGCAGAGAGGGCTCAACAACTTATGGGGCAGCTGCCAGCTCGACGAGTGACACCTGCACCACTGGTAGATTTTGCAGGGCCATTTAATCTACTCAGATGGAGAGGATCAGGAGCAAATGCCAGGATGTATAAGGGTTACATCAGTGTGTTTGTATGCATGGTGACATCAGCAGTTCACCTGGAGGTGGTGACTGATCTTACAGCAGAGGGATTCATCGCAGCTTTCAAGAGATTCACCGGGAGACGTGGCAAATGTGCTACCATGTCTAGTGACAGAGGATTGAATTTTATCGGAGCTCAACGAGAATTGAGGGAATTATTTGACAGGGCGTCGAGTGAATCCGAGAGAATCAACGCATTACTCACGTCCGATGGAGTGAGATGGAAACTCATCCCCCCACATTCTCCACATATGGGTGGAAAGTGGGAAGCAGCAGTGAAATCTGTGAAATATCACCTACATCGAGCCATCGGATCCTCAACTCTGACTTACGAAGAACTTACAACTCTTCTGAGCCAGATTGAGGCGGTCCTCAACTCCAGACCTCTGTGCCCACTCACCAACGATCCAGAAGACACATCAGCCTTGACACCAGGGCACTTTCTCATCGGTGACAGCCTGACAGCTGTGCCCGAACCATCACTGTTGCAACTCAACTTGGGAAGATTGGATCGATGGCAACTCATCACCAGAAAATTTCAATATTTCTGGGATCGATGGTCAAAGGAATGCCTCCATCGATATCAAGCCATTTATCGATGGCGTCAACCAGGTCAGAATCTCGAACCAGGGGCCCTGGTTCTCATCACTGATGAGGTGCTACCTCCATCAAAGTGGCCACTCGCTAGAGTCATCGCAATTCACCCAGGAAGAGACGAGCTCACCCGAGTCGTTGACCTGAGAGTTGCTAATCCAGAGGGTAGTAGAGCTGCCCACCGCATCACCTCACGAGCAGTGCATCGGCTGGTGCCACTGCCTATCGACGCTGACTGGCTTGAAGGTCAGCCAGAAATTCAACCACCAGGAGGACAACCACCAGGAAACGCTTCGTCATCAGGGGATGACGAGGGCGGGCGGAATGTTAGAAATCTTACCCAAAATTGAGGGTTCTACGGTCCGTACCGACGGCCATATTCAAATTTAACCCGAGCATCACCGAATCTCTCCGAGGGGGCCGTAGTGCCTCTAATTTTCTGTTAGTACGTAGCTTCTCAACGTATCGTATCGTATCGTATCGTTATTATCATTGAAATTCATCTTTAGTGTTTTATTATCAGTAAATTCACCCGGAAAGTTAGCAAATCAACTCAGTGAACTTTATCGAACATTATCAGTGAACTACATCAAACATTATCAGTGAACTTTATCAGTGAAATTTATCTAATCTGTACATCAACTTATTTATTGTGTTAAATATATATTGACTTGGCTTCGGCCTAAAATTCTCTGTGTTCACATTGTGTTTCCTCTAAAAACTTTTCCTCCACCCACCTCTTGACCACCCTGATCCTCACCGAAAATCACCCACATTTTTAACAGCATTATATAATAATTTTTTCGATTTTCACTACGGTCTTTTGATTAAAGCCTATCAGGTTAACTTTTTTTTTTTTTTTTTTTTTTTATTTATTTATTTATTTATTTTTTTCATTCTACTAGTGGGAAAATTGTGTATATAAATGTGTTCTCCAGCATTTAGTGAATTATCTCCGCTTTAAAATTGAAAAAATCAATGAAAGGAAAGTCAATGCGTGAAATTGTCTCAGTTAAATCTATTTCCATTTTGTAAAATAATTTTTTCTCAATGAAATCATCCTAAATAAAGAGTATGATTTTGCGATGACTCTTTTTTCCTCCGCTTTACATTCACCATAAATCATTAGATTATTACCTATTCAATCAATTTCTTGTAGAGATTAATTTTCATCTGTCGTTGTATAGTTTTTTTTTGTTTTTTTTGTTTTTGGTTTTTTGTAAAATGCCAATGACAATCGTCAATCCCGTCAAGTTCACAGACCAGAAAAATTTGAGATTGAATAAATAAGTTGCTGAATAATTTTCTAAATGAATACAGGGATGTAAATTCGTATGCACTGAAAGCCTCTAGCTGCCATTGATACGGCGTCTGGCCAATCCAAGTGCTACTTCGTTTCACCCATAGTAATCCGCTGAAATCCAAGTAAAAATAATAAGAATGAAAATTTATTAATTATGGAATTATGCATTATCTCTTTCCCCCCCCCCCTGTTCTTGAAATAACTATGTTATCTAGGTTTATACGAATAGGCGGTCTATTTTCATAAAGAAAGCCAGTGGAGAAACATCATCATGATTGATTGCGCACCGAATTTTTTTTTTTTTTTTTTCTTTAATCTCAACATATTAATTGTTGAAAAGTTATCACATCAATCTATAATACTGTTATTATTTCTACTCCATGATTTTTCAGAACATACATTTGTTCATCTGAGAATAACAAATGGAGATGTCCTGGTCGAGCAAAAGTAGAAAATGGTGTATTCCAAATAACAAGAAACCACAACCACAGAATTTCTATACATCAAGAAGCAGAAAATATATTCCTGAATCAATTGTGTACTGCTTGCACAAAACAATTGAGAGATTTGACACTGATCTTAAAGGACTTGGAGCTAGTGTAAATACCTTTTTCTCATATTATTATAAGTTTTCATCTCCAGTTATCTCCAATTATTCTGGCATTAGGTCATGATTAGATATTGAAAATATTAAGAGAAATTAAATTAATTATAGGTATGCAGCAACAATTGAATTGTTGGACATGAACAGTGTGAGGCGTCAAATGAGATACTGGCGTAATCATCATTTGGAACTACCAGAGATTGAAAACTCATATCAAATGTTAGTAGCTAAGCTTTACACAGAGAGATATTCATCCCTTCGCTGGTGTGGACATGGAGCTCTTCAGGTAGAACTCTTCAATGAGGGCGAGCCTTCCGAAGTATTGATTCTAACTGATCCAGAAACAATGAGAATCCTGGGCAATAAGCCAATTACCTCAGTATCATGTATCACCAATGATAATATGGTCCCTGAATTGATCCAAGTTGAGGAAGTTATGATTGTCATGAGAGTTTCTGAGGAAAAGGTATTTCAATTTCATTTCATTTCATTTCATTTCACTAAAATATTTATTGGAAATGGCACCTGTCAATCAATCTCAAGCAAGGTTGAAACATATAAATTTTTAAAATATTTTGGTACTAATTACATTTGAATATTTAACAGGTTTATCCAGTCCTGTGGATCTTCACAAAGAGCAAATGCGAGGAAGCTTATGCTTCTATTGCTCAGAAAATCAAAAGAATTTTCAATGATGAGAATACACCAGTATATGCAAATTGGGATGGGCTACTCCATACACAACTGAAAAGACACTATACAAATGTAAAAGGAACAGTTTACAGTTATATGTCGGTGAGTAAAAATCCATTGAGATTCCCATTAAATGGAATTTGATTTTTTATATCAATGATACTGTTATGTGAATGCTAAATCTCTGTAATTTTTTTTTCTTATAAATTTAGATACTGAATTCTAAGGCTAGAGAATTGAATGTGAATACTGATAATGATGAGAATAGCAAGATTCTGATGAAATTCCTAAGTTTAACCACTCTCCCAGCTGACAAAATCATTTCATCATATACAGAGCAAATTGTGAACAAACTGACTGCAGGAAAGAAGGATGAAATGGAACAATTCCTAAATTATTATGAAAGAAACTGGATCCAATCAGTAGGACCTGAGGAATTGAGTTGTTTTCAAGATACTGGTGCATTCAATGCCCAGCAACGATCAATGCTTAAGATATTTCTACAATTTGATCAAACAAATCGAAGTATCTGGAGATTTATGGGTAAAAAATTTATCTTCCTTTTTCTTTTTTTTTTTTTTTTTGTAGAGAATTTGTGGTAGATTGTTTTATCAAAATATCATCAACTTTGAAGAATATATCAATAATACTAATCGAGAAAAATTTCTATTTCGTACTAAATCTCTCAATTATCTCTCAATTATCTCATTCATTCATCCCATACGAAATGAGGTCATTGAATTTTTAATTTGTTATATTTCATGTTTCAGCACAAATAATCAAGTGTCAGGAAATAATACACAAAGAATTGCAAGCACCTCCACGATCAGTCACTCGTCCTTGGACTCCAAGAGTTTATTCCCTTGCCAATCCTAAGTCCTCTCTCCTCCAGCAATGGAGAAAATATGGAAATGGAGGTATTGATGAGGGACGTCTAATGCAAGTGGCTTCATTTCTATTAAGAGAAAGTCATGAAGATAATTTGGCAAGTCGTGCTGAATATACAAGGACTTATCAACTTGTCCAGGGTGCTGGATTTGATGAACGAGGTAAAAAAATACTTAATCATAAAAAGTTGCTCTTTGGAATCAATAATTCCTCACTATGACCACATAATAAGCATGATAATTTTTTTTTTCTTTTTCCAGCATTAATGATGCCAATATTTATGGAAAGAGATCCAGCACCAAACCTTGATGATTTGTTGAGGCAATACAATCCCAACGCTCGAAGGGTACGTGCTCGTCGACAAATTATTGCAAGAGCTCCCATCAGAGTTGAAGATGAGGAAGTCAATGCTGCAAAAGTAAATGCTGAGAGGCCAAATATTATTAATGATCCACAAGCACAGAATGCAGCCATGATAAATGAAGTTGTTGATGCCAATGATCAAGATATTCGCCAACAACAACAACAACAACAACAACCACAAGAAAATGAAGCTGCAGCACAAAGAGATGGAAGAATTAATGGTCATGAGAGAGACAATCTGCTCCTCGAAGGTAATTATTATGTTTATTGACACTCATATAAGATCCTCTTCCATCTTATTAATTATTATTTCATTTTCTCTATTTTCAGATGTTCTAATGATCATTAACCCTGAACAAGATTACAATTATTTTAATCCAATCGATGGTCGATTTCATAATTTTCCCCCCTTTCTTAATGTTGAAAACTTAGAAGATATAGAGAGAGAAGAGTGAGATGAAAAGAAAACTTTTTTTTTTATTTACTTATATATTATGATGAGTATATTATGTAAGTGCAAATTGTTTTACAAAAGGGGAAGATTTGATTGTTCCAATCCACCATTTAAATTTTTCTAGTTAGTTATGAATATCTAAATTGCTTTTCATTTCTTATCATAAATCATGTTTTTCTTTTAATCATTGACAGGTTGAATCTGTCATTTTACATCACAATTTTATTAAAATTCATAATATAATAGCTTACCCATATCCATAACAAATTGAAAAATATTTTCTCGACATTTTGGGGTCAATTTCGAACCCCCTCCCTCCCACCCCCTTCCCCTTTCTCAATGTTAAAAACTTGGAAAATGTAGAGATTTCTATATTTCTAGAGAAGTAAGATCAAACGAAAACTTTTTTTTAATCTATATATTTGTTTTTTACTTATATATTATGATGAGTATATTATATGCAGGGGCAAATTGATTTATAAAAGGAGAAGATTTGATTGTTCCAATCTACCTTTTTCAATATTTATGGTTAGTTATTATTATCTAAATTGCTTTTAATCTTTTATCATAAATCATTATTTTCTTTTCACCATCGACAGGTTGAATCTGTTATTTCTGTAATAGCTCACCCATATTCATAAAATATTAAAAAATGTTTCCTCGACGTTTCAAACAAAAAACATTATAATGAATAATAAATTTTGCCTTCCTAGATATTTATAAACTCATTAAGAACATAATCATTATTACAATAATTAGTATTAAAATAAAGAAATGCATATATTATTTTGAACTACCGCTCTGGCTCATTATTCAATTTGAGTTGTCATATCTCTATTGGTGGATCAATCTCATACCTTCCGACAGAGATTCGCTTATAGTTTGCATATAAACTTGGGGCCTCAAAAACAGGGAAGAGATTTTGCGCGTTATTTTCGTAAACAATTTGGAGTAGAGGGCAGTCTCAAACTGTATGAAATACACTTCCTCTACCGCCCTCTAGTCCAAATTGTTTGTTTGTTATGACGCGCAAAATCTCTCCCCTGGACAATTTTTAATATTTTATTTTGATGAAAATGTTGGTATAGCGGGGTCGAAATTTTGAGCACAATAAAAATACAGCCTTTCTGAGATATTTTATTTCTTTTTTAATTGAAAAATATTCATAAACAATTCAAGTTCTGCAGACCCCTTAAACGAAGCGACCCCCCCTATTGGATGGTCACGTATACCCTTTTCCGCAACGTTTCTATGGTCTTCCTCCCGCCATTAATACCACGTAATGCGTTACAAGAAGAAAACCCTCTTAAATATCGAGCGTCACCTTAGTTGTCAACCAGACGGAAGAGTGTTAACTTCCCCAGTGATAATTACTGAGCTCGAATTATAATTAATGTATGATTAACCCGTAAGATAGTTCATAAATTAGATAAGAAACAATGTTTCATCACCGGAATAATGGTGAAAAACTGATACAGCGAGATAACAAGTTCTATTGGGTCAAGAGTACTTCAGAGAAAGGAACAAAGTAAGTGTCACATTTTATTTCCTATATGAGTATCGATTGTTTGATTTATTAAATATATTACTTTTTACATAGATATCTCGTATGCAAAGAATCAACAGGCATGTATCGATGTACAGCAAAAGCAAATTTAACAACATCTGGAAAATTCACATTAACGAAAGCACATAGGTGTATACAAAGTGATGATAAAAAACTTATTTATGAATTCGAAGAGTTATTACATGCCGAAGTTAGGATTCAATCATCATCTAAAAAATTAAGATTGATTTATGATGATATTGCCAGCAGGTATTTTTTTATTAGGAGTGCAAAGAGACTTCAAATACGCAATTTATATTCGAACAACGAGTCATTTCACTTATCGTATAACATAGGAGTCATATTTATTTTATTATTTCCCACAGAAATCCAGAAGCAAGTGTTATTTGTCCTTTTGTATCAATTGAACATAAAATGAAACAGTGGCTTAGAGAATCTCGTCCACGTCAACCCCATTCACTAACTGAAATGGCTCAATTCGCAAATGATATCCGCTGGAGAGAAAAATATACTCATTATGGCGATGGAGTTATGAGTATACAGACTATTCGCGGTGCTGATAATTCCAAATCAGTTGTATTTGTTGATATTAACTTGGTAAAATCTCTTCAACCCCGAGAATTACTTATTGATGCAACGTTTAAAGTATGTCCAAGACGTTTAAACATACTCCAGTTTCTAACAGTAATGGGAAAAATTGACGATACGGTAAAAATATAAGCCTAATTCAATATTTATTAAATCTATTACGATTATCTCCATTGCGGTCTTTAATTTAACTTTTGATAATGATTTCCCAGTATGAACCCATAGCATGGGCCTTGATGGAGCGAAAGACGGTAGGAGCTTATCTAGCAGTATTTAGATATCTCAAACAAGTGATTGGAAACAACTGGATACCCCAAAGTGCCACGGTTGATTTTGAAAGAGCTCTACGTTCTGCTATCAGAATAATTTTTCGTGGTTGCATTATCAAATGCTGTTATTTCCATTATTTACAGGTAAGGGTGTCTAAGACTAATATAATGTACATGACAAATGTTGAAGGAAATTTTATTGATTAACAATATTTTCATTTCGCCAGTGTTTAACTAAAAAATTCATCAAATTATATGGGAAAAATGCATATAAGAATCTCACAGATTGGCCACGAGGGTTCCTTTTTTTAGACGAATCGAGGGCCTAGCATTATTGCGATCAACAGCCATTAACGAAGCTTTTCAGAATCTTGTTGATGAAACAGAACGAGATATCTTGCTGTACTTTGATGAATTTTTGAAATATTATCGACGATGGTGGATTAATACAGTCAAGCCTGCCAATTTTTCGGTGTTTGGATTTCCTGAACGAACTAACAATGCTATTGAGTCCTATCACCGAGTTTTAACACAACGAATTGGTATCCATCCAAATATATGGACATTTATTGGTAATGGATTGTTGAAAATAATGATTATTAAGAAACTTGCAGAGCTCGGCTAAGCAAATTGATCTCTTTCTATTACAGAGCAACTCCTGAAACTACAAAAAATAACAAGAATTGAAATGTTATCATTACAACAAGGCAAGAGTGTACGTCGCCCACGAGAACGCCAGTACATTTTACGCGATGCACTCATTGAAACTGCTTGGCAAATGTATAAACATAATCAACTGGATAATTCAAAATTTTTAACTGCAACAAGTCATATTCTCGGTGGATTTGGCAAGAAATTTATGATCTCTGAACCTGAACAATTGATTATGTTTCAAAATGATTTGACTTATCAAGAGATTGGTATGTGCAGAGAATTATTCATTGATAAACAAATATGAATCATACAAAATTGAATTATTGGGCACGAATAATTTTTTTTAATGAAATATTTTTGATTACAGTCAATATATTTCAAATTCCTCAAGTTCAAATACTTGAGGAGGCAATTGGCAATTCCCGTAATTGGTGATAATGTATTAGTATGTGAGTATTTTAATTGACGAGTCTTTAAATTTCCAAAATTAGAATCATAAGTTGTTTTTTTTTTTTTTTTTCATTATAATCTTTAACATATTTTCTTTTTTTCCTGTGAATTTTCAGTACGCTATCTGGACATATACCGTTGCATACTTTGCAAAGCAAAAAAAGTTGCAAATATTGTTTCAACACCTTGCTGGCATTGGTTCTCATGCGATCACTGTTTAAATAGAATTCTGAATCTAATGGCTCAATATGAGAATTCGAACATTGTTTGCCATGTATGTAATCAAATTATTACTGCCTTCCGACGAATTAATTAAGACTCTTTTTATTATTGTAAACGATTTGAGGAAGAAAACATCAATCAATATTTATTAATACTATATTGTTCAATGTTATACTGGACGAAATAAAATATTTTTTATACAAATCACCGCTGCTCTTGCTCTCTTTCTCTTTCTCTCATTATTCTTAATTCAAACATATTATTATTGATTGTCCTAATACTAACATTTTTCATATATTTTATGCAAAAATTCGGAAATGTTCAAAAAAATAGTTTTTCCACTGAAAATTAATCATAGTGTTACGTCATGATTTCATTAGAATGTAAGAAAATAAATCCCAATAATTGATTTTCTCCTGTTTTTAGCCTATCCGGAGATAATAGCTTGGGATTGGAGTGGGTTGAATTGTTGAGATAAATGTAGAGTTTGGATTTGATCATAAATAAAACGATAAACGATAATTCCCTATAAATGTCAAAATTTTCTGAATACAAAATTATTTACTCTTGATGCCAATTAAAACATTTTTAGTTCCCATCCAAATGACCATGAAATAATTTCTCAACAAATAAAAATATTCCACGATTTAAATTATAAATTCTTCTACTCATCTATTTTTGTTTTAATCCAATATTGTTCAGTGGCTTTATCCATCAAACCATCCACGCAAGAAATATATGTAGAGTGGAGCTCTGTGAAGTTGACACCCGACCTTCACGGATTTGAATTCTCGACTGTGATTTTGATAGATTTTGAGCCCATAGATAAGTGTAGTAAGGTTATCTTCGTTTGTAGTTCAAGAAAAAACGTGTAATTCATTTTTAAAAGACAGTTAGGAATTAATTTATAATGACAGCTCAAACGACATCGGATTGTCATGCACAATCGTTTGTAGTTGATTGTAGTGATGGAATTTTTTCAGTCGAATTGAAAATGAGTGTGCCATAAAGTTTCTGATAATATTAGGGGGAACAACTTGAGCTCAGAACCTCAGAAAGATGAGATACTCAGTAGAATTCGTTTGTAGTTGTTTGTAGTACCGAGGAAAAGAAAAAAATTTAAATTATTTAGTTATTATAATTTATATTTTTAATTTTGTTTCTTCAATCACCCATTGATGATTGATTATCAATGGTTTTGGTCAAATTTTAACGAGATTTTATGGAAGTGAAAGAAGTGATGGATGTGAAGGTCATAGCGTTTCAATGACAATTTTTCGGTGGTGATAAGATTCTGATTTCATGTGAAAAAAACATTATCAGGTATTAGACGATGATAGTTAGGTGTACATATTTTATTGGACTGTGATTTTGATAGTTTTTGTGCCATAGATGAGTGTAGTAAGGTCATCTTCGTTAGTAGTCCAAGAAAAACCGTGCAATTTATTTTTAAAAAACAATTAGGAATTAATTTATAATGGCAGCTGAAATGTCATCGGATTGTCGTGCACAATCGTTTGTAGTTGATTGTAGTGATGGAATTTTTTCAGTCGAATTGAAAATGAGTGTGCCATCAAGTTTCTGATAATATTAGGGGGAACAACTTGAGCTCAGGACCTCAGAAAGATGAGATACTCAGTAGAATTCGTTTGTAGTTGTTTGTAGTATCGAGAAGAACAAAAAAATATAAATTATTTAATTATTATAATTTATTTTTTTAATTTTGTTTCTTCAATCACCCATTGATGATTGATTATTAATGGTTTTGGTCATATTTTAACGAGATTTCATGGAAGTGAAAGAAGTGATGGATGTGAAGGTCATAGCGTTTCAATTACAATTTTTCGGTGGTGATAAGATTCTGATTTCATGTGAAAAAAAACATTATCAGGTATTAGACGATGATAGTTAGGTGTACATATTTTATTGGACAGTGATTTTGATAGTTTTTGTGCCATAGATGAGTGTAGTAAGGTCATCTTCGTTAGTAGTCCAAGAAAAAACGTGTAATTCATTTTTAAAAGACAGTTAGGAATTAATTTATAATGACAGGTGAAATGTCATCGGATTGTCATGCACAATTGTTTGTAGTTGATTGTAGAATCAGTTTTTTCCCAGAAAAAATAAAAAATAAGCACGTAATCAAGTTTTTGATTATATATGGTGATGAATTTGCGCTGAAAACCCGGAAAATATTCACTACTAAAAAGAATTCGTTTGTAGTTGTTTGTAGTGACCAAAAAAAAATTTAAAAAGATTATCGATTGATAGTTCATAATTTCCCATCATGTGGATTCAGGATATTTGCGGATCAATTCTTGGTACAAACAAAAACCAAAGTGGATTTTCAGCAAAAT
Organism: Coelinius sp. EB29; assembly: GCA_035578325.1. Lineage (NCBI taxonomy): Eukaryota > Metazoa > Arthropoda > Insecta > Hymenoptera > Braconidae > Coelinius > Coelinius sp. EB29. The sequence continues at coordinate 7,378,599 of JAOZGT010000001.1, read as the reverse complement.
TCTTTCGTAGTTTTTGTAGTTGTAGAATTTTGCGTCGTGGACGAAGGAATAATTTCGAATTAATCACGCAATCAGAGCATAAATGTCTTCTCACTCCAATTGCAATTTTCATGTCACTGTTTGTAGTAAAGTATCAGGCTCTTTTTTCTTTGGTAGTGAAAAACTGAAAATTGCATTGATTCCCCAATGACATGTCGGAATTAATTTACAGCGACAACTCAAATGACATCGGATTTTGATTTACAATCGTTTGTAGTTGATTGTAGAATTCGAATTTTTTTCGGTTCAATCGAACATGAGCACGTCATTCCGTTTTTCATTCCTTTTAGTGATGAATCTGCATTAAAACCTAAAAAACATTAAATACTGGGAGGGATTCATTTGTAGATGTTTGTAAAATCGAAAAAATTCCATAGAAATCAACTTTGAACTAATTTGTTCAAAATTATATTATAGATCTACAGTTTTGCTACGAATTCTACTGAGTATCTCATCTTTCTGCGGTTCTGAGCTCAAGTTGTTCCCCCTAATATTATCAGAAACTTGCACACTCATTTTCAATTCGACTGAAAAAATTCCATCACTACAATCAACTACAAACGATTGTGCATGACAATCCGATGTCGTTTGAGTTGTCATTATAAATTAATTCCTAACTGTCTTTTAAAAATGAATTACACGTTTTTTCTTGAACTACAAACGAAGATAACCTTACTACACTTATCTATGGCTCAAAATCTATCAAAATCACAGTCGAGAATTCAAATCCGTCAAGGTCGGGTGCCAACTTCACAGAGCTTTGAGGGGAGGGTTTTTTATTATAATAAAAACAAATTTTTTAACAATTCGTATTGTCTGCTATGTGAACAACGTTGGTTCTGAGGGCGAAGAAATCGTGAAATTTGGCATAGACAGTCCTGGGCCCTTCAGGAAACTATCCCAGCCATTGAGAATGATTAAAAAAATCATTGACTAATTAAAATTGTTTATTTAGCAATTTCTATTGTCTGCTAGCTTGAAAACTCTGATTCTGAGGGTGAGGAAACTTTGGCCTTGGGTATTGACATTCCTGGGCCTCCCAGAAGACTATCCCAGCTATCGAGAATGATTGAAAAAATCATTGACTAATTAAAATTGTTTATTTGGAAATTTCTATTGTCTGCTAGCTTGAAAACTCTGGTTCTGAGGGTGAGGAAACTTTGAACTTTGGTATAGACATTCCGGGGCACCCCAGAAGACTATCCCAGCCATCGAGAATGATTAAAAAAATTATTCACTAATTAAAATTGTTTATTTAGCAATTTCTATTGCCCAGGACTGTCTATATCAAATTTCAAGATTTCGTCGCCCTCAGAACCAAAGTTGTTCACATAGCAGACAATACGAATTGTTAAAAAATTTGTCTTTATTATAATAAAAAACCCTTCCCTCAATCCCAAGCAATTATGGGCCAAAAGATTTTTTCTGGAATTTTTTTGGATTTTTTTTTGAATTTTCAATTGTCTCATTTTTGGAAGTTTTTTAGAATATTCCGCTGGAATATTCTTAAGAAGTTTTTTGGAAGAATTCATTTTTACACGGGCAATGGGAAAAAAAACATGAAAATGGTATGAAAATCGCTCATATATATCTCAAGCTCTTTATAATAAGTCATATAATGTTGAGGCGATTTTAGACTTAATTTAGGATTTAGTTTTTGCTGATTTTCGTAAAAAAAAAAAATTCAAGGAAAATAGAAAAATTTTGAAGGAAAGCTTGTTTATATATGTGTTATTCCTCTCTACAAAACAGGTCCTGCATAAAATTCTCCTATCCAAATTAAATTTAAAAATATTCTATTAAATACTCATTCCACCCCTTAACTACTTAGATGTGTTATCAAGACTTCAGAAAAATCTAATAGAGAACAAATTAATACTTACCAGTCACTGAAAATTGTTACACTTTCACATTCATTATTCATGGCACTTAATCCCGAATGATTCTGAATTTATCGCTTTTTTTTTGCATTCATATTAAATCAAATTTTTGAAACGATAATCTAATACAATCATACGCACGCCATCTTACTTGAAGGAAAAAAAATGTGTCGATAATGAAGGCGTCGGTGTTGGAAAAATAGATTGTTGCGATTGATAATGTAGGCATTGTCGTCGATAAACCAGATCTCTCAATAAAAATTTACGATTATCAACATCACTTTTTGCATTTCGACGTTTTGAGATTTGGGGGTTCTTGTCAATAAACTTTTTGACTAATAATCATTCCAGTAAATCACAAAAACCAAAAAATATTGCAACACCTTTTTTCATCATCGTATTTTCCAAACATCTATACGTCCAATGTTCCTCTTAAGAATCACGCAATTACTTTATAAAAACATGTAATCATCATACATTATTCCTGATGTTTCTAAATATCAACATTTCCACTTTATGAATATATCGCTGATGAGTTAATCGTGATTCCAGCCACGTCTTTAATTTTAATTTAAAAGATGTCACTACAATTATATAAATGAAATTCCGTGAATACAATAAACTCTATAATATGAAAATACACGTTTTTTCATCATCAATTAAAACATCTTACATTATTTTGAATCTTCAACAACCTATAAATGACTATTGACCAACAATTCCAGACAGAAAAATTACCTCCATATTCTAATAATCTATCAATTAGTCATTTCCATTATCGTCATATTTTGTTAAAGAATCAACTTGTTTAAAGCCTCTCTTAATATTCAAATCTCTCGTATAAGGGGATACTCGTTTAAGCAATATCAATATTCTTTATCATCGAAAATTTTTTCTTTCTTAAGTTTAGTACTGGCTAGTAACTTGCCGTTGGGACGACCGTACCCGAGCCACAACAACTAACAGCTGTAAGGGGCGGCCATGTTGGATAGGAGGATTTAAATTTGCGCCGCGTTGGGTGGATGGAAAATAATTTATTTATACGCTGATATTGTTCAATCGATCATTTTTTTTCAACTATCATTAATCGTCAATGAAATTGCTATCTAATGGTATTTTTTTTATATTTTTAATGTAAGGTGTGGGGGTGAACCTGTTTTTTTTCAGGTGCGATTTTTTGAAAATTCATAAAAAATAGAAATATTAACTATCAAAGCTTTTTTTTAAACTGTCAAACTTCGTCAAAGTTACGTCAATAGGATGAAGAAAAAAAAATTGAAAAATCTATACAAGGGGGGCTAATTAAACGGATCTGATAAGATGTTTACACATAGATCTCGAGTACTATATGGCTCGCTGGTTTTTTTTATTTATTTTCCATTCTATTTTTTCATAATGAGGCCTAGGAGATCCTAAGGCAATTCTGATGAATACCAGCCCTTGTCATCTTGCACCGGGAAGTTTTTTTTGTGACCTATACGGGTCACACTTTCCATGGGAGCGAGCTTGCGAGCGACCAACAATGCACCCCTAGTTTATTGATGTATTTAACGATCAAAAATGAGGTTTTAATGAGTTGAATTTTATAACAGTGTGGAGACAATGTTTCGCTACTCACACTGGGGTTTAAACACGGCCTAGTTGGGGTATGAGATACTTCCCCGGTCAGACGAAATTAGGATGGTAAATCGTATTACTTTAGTCAAGTTTAATAGATGTTAAGTAACTGATTTTTAGACTAATTACCCGCACACAAAGTCCAGAGCGTTTGGAGCCACGAATGCTCTTTTGGATATTGGCGCGACGCGATTGTCAGAGTAACCAGACGCAAATGTCAGTGCGTAAAACTCAGATGTTTATAGAGCTTATTTTTGAATACAAATAATCGACCCTGAGAATTCTCCGGAGGACAGGCGGTGATCGAACACACAATGGAACCACCAATGATTGACGAGTAATCGAAAATCTTTTATTGGAGCCGGGGCTGCGATCCGAAATAATGAATTAACGAGAATTGATTAAGTGCAAGAAAGATGGAAATGGGGGGGGGGGCCTGCGAAACTGAAGGTTTCACAGGTTATTCGCGACTAAGGCTTCTTTCTTCAGAATAGAAGCCGTTATTTTTGATTTTGGGTGTGGCAGAAATTAAGTGGGGTTGAAATTATTAGTGGAGGGGAGAATTTGACGGTGGCGTGATCGATGCACGTCACCTTCAAATTCTGCAGGATAAGGGAAAATTTCTGGTTGCCAGGTCGATCGCCGGATGGCCAGAAATTCCAGAGCGTTAAAAGTGCTATTCTGCATTTTATTATAGCGTTCAAGTTCGATATGAAAGTGAAATAAATATTATTTCATGAATATGTTCTTTCTTAAAATTTTAAAAATTTTGGTCTAACGACGGATATTACAATATAAATTTCCCGTTTTCACACGATCACAAAGTTCCCGCAATCACGATAAACACTGATTCTAGTTTTGGAGTATCAAACGATCCCCGGGACTTAGGATAACAAAGTTGCCTTCACTAGACTCATCGTTTCCTGTTTCTATTGGACGACTCTCTCGGATTTTTGGGTAGACAGAAACAATTCGTGGCCTTAGATTGTGAATTTCGGGCTCGCCCCTCGGCAGCTTCCCGTCGCCAGCAACCCGTCGGACAGGATCTGGGCTGGACGCAGGTCACACGGTTACACTGGTACAGTTCGTTTTTTTTGTTGTTGTTTTGTTTTTATTGTCTTTGCACTGGTTAATGTTTGTAGGCACTTGTATATATCAGTTGACAGCGAGGTTGAGTAGAGCACTAGGATCTAATATCGATGAAAAGATTGGTTTTGTTTTGTCGTTATTTTAAGAATTTTAACGTCGAATGCACCGACGCAAAAACTGGAGCAATGTTCGGAATTACTTGATCTTGTTTAATTTATTTTCCCTGAAATTGTAGCGGGTGCTTCCATAGTGTAATCCACTCAACTAAGGCGGGGCTGCACCCATGAAGACAACCGCAATTTTCAGGGTAAATTTATCAACTTCAGTAACAGCGGGGTTGCTTCCGTGATGCAGCCGCCGAACCGCGGGTTGCATACACAGATTCAATCACCGATAAAGAGTCGATGGTGGTATTAAGGTACTTCTTCAATAAGTAAATGGGAATTGAAGACAATCCGTTAGAGGCCTGAAATTTCGAGTATATATCCGGCAAGCCACTAGAAATATCTCGCCGAAGTCCCAAAACGATCGACTAGATAGATTTTTGAAAAAAAATATTGAAGATATGTCATTTGTACAGGGTCTTATGAGACGCGCTATTCAAAAATTATTCAAAAATAATCGGAAATCCGCTAAAAATCGAAATACCTGCTCAATCACTCCGTGAAACATTTAAGAATTTTTGTCAATCATTTTTTACATATGTTACTACACCAATCCTGAGTTATTATTAAAAGTCTTTCGATTATCAGGAATTTCTGTCAAAATGGCGGTCAAAAGTGGCAACGGTGAGAGGAGGTTAGAAAAAAACAAACTCAAAGAGAATTAGAATTTAGAGAGAAAAAATCCCGATAGCCCCAGCCGGGATTTGAACCCGGGTTCCCAGTTACGCGCCGGGCACTCTTCCAACTAAGCTACCGGGACCACGGAGATTCTTCCTCTCGAAATTCATCCACTACCGCCGCCTACCTTCATTAGGCTTTAAGTTCAAACTCAAAGAGAATTAGAATTTAGAGAGAAAAAATCCCGATAGCCCCAGCCGGGATTTGAACCCGGGTCTCCCAGTTACGCGCCGGGCACTCTTCCAACTAAGCTACCGGGACCACGGAGATTCTTCCTCTCGAAATTCATCCACTACCGCCGCCTACCTTCATGAGGCTTTAAATTCAAACTCAAAAGACTTGCCCCGAGGTTAGAACCTCCTCTCACCGTTGCCACTTTTGACCGCCATTGAGCTAGAGCGCTCGGATTGTCGCTCCCGCCGAAATACATCAAGGCGCATACTGTAGATTCTACAGTGTAGTATAGGGACTAACTAAAGAGACAAGTGCACCAACTCCGTCGGACGAAAATGCGGTGTCGCCAAATATATTCGGAAAATTTTAATACATAAAGAAATTCATATAAATAATTTTTGAGGTTGAAAATCGTTTCGGATTCATTTATTCAACGTTTGAAACTAAAAGTGAGCAAATCAGATTGATTCATCGGAAGATAACTTGAGAAGAACTTCAAACAATACAATAAAGTGACTTGCTCTGTGTTCGTCTCACCCAACTACACAAGTGCAATGCCCAGAGTTGGCCAGGAAAGTGTTAGTCTCGGTTGTGTGACTCGGTTTTACCGGAACGATTCCTCCCGATCGTGGGAAACACTTTTTCTACGCCTTATTTAAGCCGATTGTGTGTTGTCATTTCGCTTGGTCAGGACGAGAAAAGATCAAAACAGGTCCAACGATGTGTCTCGCAACAGCAACGGTCGCAGAAAACTCATTCATGCATTCTCCCGTTTTTCCAATATTCACCGGAAGAAAACTTGAGAAAAACTTCTAGCAATACAATAAAGTGACTTGCTGTGTGTTCGTCTCACCCAACTACACAAGTGCAATGCTCAGAGTTCGCCAGGAAAGTGTTAGTCGGTTGTGTGACTCGGTCTTACCGGAACGATTCCTCCGGAGCATGAGAAACACTTTTTCTACGCCGTATTTACGCCGGTTGTGTGTTGTCATTTCGCTTGGTCATGACGAGAAAAGATCAAAAAAGGTCCAACGATGTGTCTCGCAACATCAACGGTCGCAGAAAACTCATTCATGCATTCTCCCATTTTTCCAATATTCACCGGCAGATAACTTGAGAAAAACTTCTAGCAATACAATAAAGTGACTTGCTCTGTGTTCGTCTCACCCGACTACACAAGTGCAATGCCCAGAGTTGGTCAGGAAAGTGTTAGTCGGGGTGTGTGAGTCGGTCTCACCGAAACGATTCCTCCCGAGCGTGGGAAACACTTTTTCTACGCTGTATTTACGTCGGTTGTTTATTGTCATTTCACTTGGTCATGACGAGAAAAGATCAAAAAAGGTCCAACGATGTGTCTCGCAACATCAACGGTCGCAGAAAACTCATTCATGCATTCTCCCATTTTTCCAATATTCACCGGCAGATAACTTGAGAAAAACTTCTAGCAATACAATAAAGTGACTTGCTCTGTGTTCGTCTCACCCGACTACACAAGTGCAATGCCCAGAGTTGGTCAGGAAAGTGTTAGTCGGGGTGTGTGAGTCGGTCTCACCGAAACGATTCCTCCCGAGCGTGGGAAACACTTTTTCTACGCTGTATTTACGTCGGTTGTTTATTGTCATTTCACTTGGTCATGACGAGAAAAGATCAAATCTTTTGGAAAAATGGGAGAATGCATGAATGAGTTTTCTGCGACCGTTGATGTTGCGAGACACAT